>JBBPDE010194267.1:0-17598 GCA_037974605.1 Nannopetersius ansorgii
TATGGGAGGGGGGTGTATGTGTGCGTGTGTGTTTGTGTATATGTATGTGTGCGTGTGTGTGCGTGTGTGTGTGCGTTTATGGGAGGGGTGTGTATGTGTGCGTGTGTGTTTGTGTATGTGTGTGTGCATGTATGTGTGTGTGTGTGTGTGTGTGTGCGTGTATGGGAGGGGGGGTGTATGTGTGTGTGTGTGTGTGTGTGTGTGTGTATGGGAGGGGTGTGTATGTGTGCGCGTGTGTTTGTGTATATGTGTGCGCGTGTGTGTGTGTGTGTGTGTGTGTGTGTGTATGGGAGGGAGGAGTGTATGTGTGTGTGTGTTATTCTCAGGGTGTGTGTTATTTATAGTCTCTCTGCTGTTTCCCCGAATCAGCGCTTGTTCCTCGAGAACCTTTTAGAACCACACTTGTCTGTAAACAGAGGAAGAGTCTTCGTCCCCCAGCGTCTCACCAGCGCCCCCAACGCTCCCAGCAGGGCTGGGAAAACTGGAAACACGGCGGCCAGACTGGGAACGAGTGATGGAAACGGAAGAAAGAAGGATGAAATCAGCGACTGAAGCCTGAACTGTCTGTTGTTCAGTCCGTGTTTAGAGAGAAGCGCCAGACCTGAGCACCTGCAGCACTACTGCAGCCACTCAGAGTTTATACTTATACTTCTATACATCTGACAGTCCATCAGACACTAAACACTACTAAACTCACACACACACACACGCATTCAAATACACCTACACACACTCACAGTCCATCAGTAACTAAACCACACTTACTACTATCCCACACACACACACCACCAGCAAACTCACATACAACTGACACACACACACACAACTGAACCACACACATACAATCCAACTAACACACACAACCAACACACACTCACACTGACTTGTAAAACAAGTCTTTATATTTTACTGCTAAAACCACCTCACACTCGTCAAAGCGACACCAGGAAATGCCTCTGGAGAGCCGCCGTTCTGGTTACGGCCTTTATGAGCGTCTTTATCCAGTAATAATATTCCCCCTTATTCACCACAACTGTAACCATAGCAACCACGTTCGGTGCAGTGCTGTAATAATCCCGAATGATTCAAAGTCAAACGAGGTGAACATCGTCTCACCAGACGATATTTAGAACAACCGGCGCAAACACAAGAACGGCTCACGGGAAGTAGCGGGTTTTTGCGAAACACAAAAACACTCATACAGCAAGAGGCAGAGCTGCTCAACTCTGTTCAGGAAAACTGGAAAAAGGCTCTGGGCTTTGTCGCCCCCCTCTGCCACAAATGAAAACTGTCCTAGATACGCTGAATGTTACTGTAAAATAACAGCACACTATTGATAATTCTGACCTCAGAGTAAACAAGGGGGGGGTGGGGGGGGGTGGGGGGGTGTACACACGAGTGTGTTTTGGTTTAAAAATACACTCAAATGCTTTTTGCCCAGCGATATATGAGGCTGTGTGGCCGCGGGGCAGTGATCATATGTTCAGCCACAAAAACCCAGAGTTTCCCAGCAGGTCACTGCCCTGTGCATCACACCGCCTCGCCTGCACCAGCTACAACTATGTACTAAAGCTTTTTGGGTCTCTATAACCACGGGCCAGAGACCACATGTTCAGTCATATGTAAAAAAAACACAGCAGAGCAATTGTTGTGGGAGACACACACACACACGCACACACGCGCACACACACACACACACACACACACACACACACACACACACACACACACGCGCACACTCACACGCACACGCGCACACACGCACACACGCACACACATGCCCTGCAGGCTGCGAACTAAACATCAACATAAGAGACTAAACAGTAAACCACATGAGGCTATGGATTATACTGATTTCAGCACAGTGACATTAAGCACTTGCTTTTATATATAATACAAAATAATATATATATATATAATTATAATTATATATATATATATATAATTCTTTCACACTTAGTGTATTTTGTTATATTTCAAAATCAGTCCGTTTCATTAGTCCAGTGTTTCTAATGTTTTTAAGTAATAAAATAAATTAAAAAAGAGCATTGTATATATTTCTTTAAATCCGAGGATATACTTAAACTTCCACACACACACACAAACACATACACACACATAAATATGCTCCAGACACCACACATGCCTTGGCTGATTGACTACATTTATTGTAAAGGGGGTAAACTGTAAAAAGCCGATGGTTTATTTAATAATAATAATAATCCAGATGGCGCTATAAACACAGTTCTGTCGTCGCGTCCTGGTCGGTGTGATTTACTCAGGTTAACCTTTAGGCCGCCCCACCACTGTGGTGCAGCTCAAACACCCTCACTACCAGTTACGCTTTAACACTGATGTGAAGGAACAGAGGTGCATATTTAATAAAGCACACCACGCCCAAAAGCTCCCTGGACTGAAGCACTAGATGTTTACAGAACGGAAAAATCCTGCGGATTCGGTCAAAAAAGGTAGAAACATCTTCCTGCAGAGCTATCGAGAAAACACGCTGAGTTATAAAACACGCTTATTTAGCATTAGGTAACTGTGCTCTCCTGCTGGGCCTGCTTCTCCAAACACTTTAATCATTAATCTCAGCGCCTTCGCAACTGCAGGAGGTCACAAGTTTGGAGACACCCTGCTTCCTTTTCCAGTCGGATTTCTCTCACTGCTACATTTCAGTTAAAGGAATAGTTCGAATCTGATCTCATGTTCCACTGATCCCAGCAGTTGTTGACTGACCAAGACCTGTCTTGAATCCAAATTTTGCTTCTTTAGTTTAGAACTGGAGCTATAAGCATAATGTTGCTAACACTGCAAATCAATAACTACCCTAATCGCTCAGTCCAAACCAGTTTTGAGTCTAGAATTTGATTATTTAGTTTAGAACTGGAGCTACAAGGTTAATACAGCTGACCCTACAAGTCAATAGCCATCTCAATCAAACAGCCAAAACCAGTTTCCAGTTCAAAATTTGCTTCTTTACTATGTGACTAATGTTACTAACACAACAAGTCAATAGTGACCAAAATCTTTTCTGTAAAGACACTCCACTTAAACCACATCAAGATCTTCATCATAGTGGAACAGATTCACAACAAGTCATACAGTGTCCTAAACTACATCCGCAAGTCTCCGACTACACTCGGAGGTTGTAGGAAAGACCAAAAGAACACCTTGATGATCCTCAAACGGTTCCTGAACAGTGTTTGCAGTGAAGAGGGGGTCATCTGGTCATATACTTCTAGCTCAAACTGTAAGTCTACACAGCCAGTCTGTGATTTAGGTAGGTGGTCTGTGTCAAAGTAACGTCCACATGAATGCAGGACCCAAGATTCTCCAGCAGAACATGAGCCAGAGCATCACATCTCTTCTCCGGCCATCTAACTTAATTCATGGATATGGTCAGTTGTCCAGATATCACGGTTTGGTTTTTGTCAAAGTGTCTCAGATCCTATTCGGTTCAAACCTCAATTCAAGTGTTTGGTAATGAGCTGACGAGTCAAGCTGCATCAGTTAAGGACGTATTTCAGCTTCCTTTGTTATGATAAACAAACATCATCCTACTTTCAGTTCTGTCACTAGACCACACCCAGAACATGCAGTTCTAAGTCCCGCGAAGAGGCAGAAGAGTTTTGCAGTGTTTCAGAGGCTTAATGAAGCTGTTGAAGTGGGTCACGGTTTGCTATCAAATCATCAGTTCAGTGATGGATTAACTACTCCATAGTCCACATTCCTAAAAAACAATTGCCAGCGATGAATCATATCTGGAATTAAAGCCAGTGGTTCACAGGGCCAGTGAGAAGACAGGAGTAGCAGGAAAGGAAAGGAGAGAGAGAGAGAGAGCGAGGGAGAGATACAGTAGGTTATATTTTCATATCGCCAGTGTTGTTCCTTCCCCCTGCTAAGTGCAACTTTGTCTTTTATGGAATGGCTGCTGTTGCAGTGAATGAGAACCAGATGTGAGCTGGAGGACGGAGTTGGGCCAGAGGGATAAAAATAGGCCCAGATAGAGAAACAGCACACTTCCACCGAGGAGCCGGAGACCAGACAGGGCTTCACTCGAGGACATACCAACAAGCGGGCACAAACATAAAACAAATAAAATTTGACCTTAAGGCTTCATGGCCACGTCCCTTTACCTCCGAGAAGCAGTGGAAAATCACTTAAGGCAAAGGGGAAAATAATAAATGAGGAAAAACAGCTTATTTGTAGGCCCTTGGATGCGTCTTGATTGCTATGGAGTACATAGTGCTTGGCCATACAGCTGAATGACACAAGGCATTTTTGAATAGCAGATGCATAAAGTCCATTTTCAACAATGTAGATCACTGATAAAAAGTCCTTATGTACTGTATATATTATGTCTATTTATAACAGGACAAGGCACACTGTATTCTAATGCCTAAAAATGTCTATTTTTATAGTGTAAATATGCCCCCGAATCTGGTCCCATGAACACTTTAATGTCATTTTAAACTCAGTTTAATGCATTAGCCTGTAAAGGTAAATATTGCTTAAAAAAAGTTAGCTTTAGCCGTTCGCATTAACAGTGTGAAAAGACTCGTACACAAAAGAAAGGTTGTTTAGACAGAGCCCACATGTTTAGACAGAGCACAGCTTACTAATACTAAATAAACTGAGATAACTGTTGAACATTGGGGGGTGGGGGGGTTTAAAACACTACAATACGAGGACAAGAGCAGTCATGCTACATGCTACAGCTTCTTCTTCTTCTTCTTCTTCTACTTCTTTTTATGGTGGTTGACAACTTTTCTGTGTATTACTGCCACCGCTGGACTGGTGGAGGTAATACAGTTCGGTTCTCAGAAAAAGATTTGTGTTACACTGAATCCATGTACATGCATACAACTTGCCCAAGCCTACATCTAGTCTTACTTTTAAATGTGCAATTTAGTCTTACTTACAGTTTACATCATGGGCGTCACCACCATTCAGTCTGAATGGGGCGTGTCCCTACTTAATTAGGAGAATACACTCCACTGGACATTCGACCCCCTACCCCCCGGGTAGAGCAATGCGTCCTTCTTTCATTAAAAAAATTCAGACGCCCCTGGTGTAATACAGTCATACATATATTCGTAGATTTTGTACTGTACATTTTTAGACTGTATATTTGAACATTTTATTTTATAGTGTACTGTGACAGTACTTTATTCTATTTTATCTCATTCTATTGTTTTCTTCATTTTGCTGCTCTTAACTTTGTACTGTCCACTTTCTGCCGTAACCAAACAAATTTCCCACTTGTGAGACTAAATAAATGTTTATCTTATCTCACCTATTTTGTCACATCTTTAAGAAGTGTTCCATCTGAGGAGACCGTCTGAGGAGACCATCTGAGGAGACCTTCAGAGGAGACTATCAGAGGAGACCTTCTGAAGAGACTATCAGAGGAGACTATCAGAGGAGACCTTCTGAGGAGACCTTCTGAGGAGACTATCAGAGGAGACCTTTTGAGGAGAACATCTAAGGAGACCATCAGAGGCGACCTTCTGAGGAGACCTTCTGAGGAAACCGTCTGAGGAGACCGTCTATGCATGTTGAGATGTGCTCGCCACAGCTAGCCACCTCATGTCAACTGAAAACCTATACGTTTTGACCGCATGTCAGGTGGCTTAAGTCCGACCATGACGCCGACATATATATCACCGGAATAACAGGCTGTTGGTAAGGAATCCAGGTGGGGGGGCTACCAGAGTTTCTCCCAAAAACATGAAGCATTGTCTCCCTTGTCACCTCCCCCGGATTCCTTTAGGGTTTTTTTTGTTGCAGGATTATCATTTTCTCAACATGAAAAGATACGCTTTGGAGGATGCCAGATAGATCTTTATCTGTACAAAAGGAACTGCCAGCTGTCTTTTGGAAACTGGGCCTTTTATGGCCTTCTGGTGTCTTTACTAGCTTCATAACTTCCATGGTGTCTGACAAGCTAGCATGCTAACCGACAGCTCCTGCTACTGCTCAGCTATGGGAGCTCCTTTACTGCCTCATTCCCTTCTAATCTCGCCTTTATTTGCATCGTACCTTTGCACGAGCGAGCATGCTAACCTCCCATTGGTTAGCGTAAACAGGCTCCCCCCTGGTTTAATAGGGGTCGGGCTGCTGAGGAGCGGAGTCATCCTGATTTACAGCATTTCGCCCCCGGGGCTGAGCTTTAGCCCGCTGCCTTTTGTGAGGAGCTTGAAAAACAGCACCAGAGGTCAAGAAGTGGGTTTTTGTGGCCTAATGAATAGAAGCAGAAATAACAGGTTTTATAATGTCCTCGCATAGTTTGGGACCTTCGTAGTCGGCGCTGGCTCATTAGAAAACCAGTGCTGAAGATAAAATAATGTTCACTATGAAACACAGTGTACCTAAAATGTGCTTAACCCTCCATGAATTTACCCTGGAAATACAACAAACCCCTTCATTTAAACTAATTGGGCATTCATTTGTGAAACCGACCCTTAATTTTACCTTAAAATTAGATTCAAGGCCTGAGTGTAAAATGCCCTAATGTTAAATTTGAGGCGTAAACTCAGGAGGTTCTATGGGCAAATTTGAAAAACGTAAGAGAAAAATTCAGTAGTTATACCCTCTTAATCAGCCTCAGTGTGTGCACTGTGCATTTCCTTTATAGGTAATTGAGGTAAAAATCAAGGTAAAATTAAGGCGCTTGTTTTCGTAGTGCTTGTTCCACAGGACGGTTTCTTTACTGGACTTCTGTAGCTTCATGCTTTTGAGGAGGAAGCATAACCAGTTCTTGCGCAAATGGTCTCCTCCTGGCTTTATGGGGCCTGTACAGCTGAAGAGGGTCCCGTTGTGATTTAGTGCCGACTCCTGCGTTTGTCCTCAGCCCTGGGTCACGTGCTTCGGCCTGTGGTTTTTGCATCCTGAGATTGGTTTGTTGCCACATTATTATCACACAGATAAAATGGGCTTCCTGATCTCTCGCATGGATCGGCCAGCTTTTTATCTCTAGCTACTAAAACCCATTCCCCTCTAGTCCTGGTGGTCAAGCTGAAGATCTGAACTGACCTCACTGTTTCTGTAATACAGTAAACCCTCAGCATTTGCAGATTCCAGCGGTGGCAGTAATACACTGAAAAGTTGTCAACCGCCATGAAAAGAAGAAGAAGCTGCTGCAGCATGTAGCATGACTGCTCCGTGTCTTGTCCTCGTATTTTAGTGTTTTAACCCCCCTGCAATGTTCAACAGTTATCTCAGTTTCTTTAGTATTAGTAAGCTGTGCTCCGTCTAAACATGTGGGTAGAGAGAGTTATTTCAACCTTTCTTTTGTGTACAGGTCTTTGCACGCTGCTAATGCTAACTGTTAATGCTAATGTTTTTTAAGCAATAAAGTTTTCTGATTCTTATTTACTTTTCCATTTTCTTTGAAGGTAATGCATTAAACTGAGTAACACAAAATTAAAGTGTTCTGGGAGCAGATTTGGGGACAGATTTAGGGTTTATACTGTAAAAATAGACATTTTTAGGAATTTATTACCAAAAAACACAGCTTTTCACTATACACGGGTGCTCTTGGAACATAACCCCTGGGGAAAGTGGGAGATTACTGTATTCCTACTGTCCTTATTAGCAGATCTTTGTTGTAGGAGCTCAGGGCTTGCTGAGTTCCTGCCCACTGAGTTTATGGGGCTCTGGACTGCTGGGAATCATCTTGATTTAGTGCTGGCGAATGCTGTGCTTTGTAACTAGCCTGGAAAATAGCACAAAAGGTCCGGAGGTGGGTTTGAGGACCACATCAAAATGAACTGGAGGACATGTGATTTGTAATTTTATAGAGTTAGCGCTAGCTCATTAGCCAGCTGCTCTTGTTTTAAGCTCTGAGAATGGAACCAAAATCCTGTTTTCATTCATGGCATTTAGTAGACGCTTTTATCCAAAGCGACTTCCATTGCGTAACTACAGGGAACAGACTCCCTGGAGCAACTTGTGGTTAAGGGTCTTGCTCAGGGACCCAGTGGTGGTACGCTGGAGGTAGGATTCGAACCTATGACCTCTTGGTCCGGAGGCAAGTATCCTACCCACTGAGCTACCGCCACCCACAGTGTGTGTCTCAAAGAAAGAACAAGGACGAGATGTGAATCAAACTACATGTTTCCATTATCTTGAGCAGAAATTGATTCTGGCCCAAAATCTCCTTTGCCCAAACAACAGTTTCTGTTTAAATCAGCGTCTCTCTGAGTGTGAACTCATTCCAGTCCAGTGTCTGTTAAGCTCCTCCACAAACCACTCATTCTGCTTTATGAGGGACTGATTAGTGATCAGCTGAATCACATCTTATTGTGGCGAGCCGTGGAAGAAGGCGCCACACAGACAAGAACTTGCATTTTTCTTGCCGTTTATTCTCTTCTCAAGCACACAGCTTCACACAAGCACTCCCTCTAAGCCCAGTGCTAAGCACCGCCCCTCCCTTTTATACCCCCCAAAGAACCCGCCAAAATGGTGATGAGCTGCACCTGCCCCCCACACACCAGTACACAGCATCCATCACCCTCCCTATGAACCCCAAATTAACCCCTGAACTGCCTGACAGAGTTAAACAGGGCTCATTATTGCCATTTTGTTTAAGAGAGAACCAGAGATTTGATTTCTTTGAATTATTCAGGTTCTGTAAACGCTGCAGCATTTCTCTTATTCTGATTTTTATTGTTTCCTTTAAAATGAAGCGTTAAAGAACAATATTTTTATTGGGAAATGAGGAGAAATATTGTCAGCAGTTCTGAAAAACGAAGGCAAAGGTGTTCAGTTCAATACTTGCAGCTAGAAAAGATTAAACCTGAGAAATTTTTGCAGAGCTGTATTTCTTTCCTTCTTTGGGTGGGAACTTTTTCCAGAGCTGTTTTTATTCACACACACACACACACACTGCTTACTTGCTTTTCGCTTTCTCTTCTCCGGGCTCATAAACCCTTAATCAGTAACAGATGCCTTTAATGAGCAATTAGAAGGTGTGTCAACTCACATCACTCTTCTGGCCTTCAGTGATATCAGTCTACCTCAGATCATCCCACCACACCTCTTGATCCAAAGTAGAAGTTCATGTTTCAGAATGTGGATCAGTCTTTGTTTTATACAGTTCTAACCACACACTGTTACAACTGAAGACAGGACCACTTTGGACCTTCCATACCCAACTGGAAACTGCTGAGAAACTGCTGACTGTTGAGTAACGGTGGCTTCTTTCCAGGACTGCCATCAGAGTACTTTAGGAATGATGATTACAGGAGGTCCTCGAGATACGACACAAATTTGTTCCTTCCACAGTGATATTAAACCCAAACACATCCTAGTTTGAGTCACTTTAGGGGGTTCTGCACTGACTGGTTCCAGCTCAGTTCAGTTTCCACTACAACTGGTTGCTATAACGACCAAACATTCTGAGCAGCAGCCTGAGCGGAGCGCTCTAAGCTGAGGTAAACAACATCGGCATCATTACAATCGCCAGCATGGATAAAATCAGAGGGGTTTTATTTCTCATCCTTGGTTTGTGGCTGTTTGACACAAAACGGAGACAACTGGCACCAGACAAGGCTTAAAAAACAACATTAGCTAACGCTAATGCTAATGCTAACGTTCAGTCAACAACACTGGTGTAACCATAGCAACCACCAATCAGTAACCTCCAATATGTACACATCATTGTTTAGTATCGGTTCAGCACGCTTGGAACCTCGGCCAAGGTGGAACCAAGAATGAATCCGGGTACCAGGAACCAGATTTTAGTTATAGAAAAGCAAAAAAACTGTAGAGTTGAACTGAACCGAGCCGGTACCAGCTGTAAAATCATAAAACACAACTAAGCCACAGAAAAAGGTAGACTCCCTCACTCAGACACCACATTACCGCATATCCTTCCATCGCACGCGACCAATCTAGTTCGCCCATAAACTCGGAACCTCGTATGCCAAGACTTGTACTAAATAAACTGAGATAACTGTTGAAAATTGGGGGAGGGGGGTTTAAACCACTAAAAGACAAGAAGACAAGACACGGAGCAGTTGTGCTTCATGTTGCAGCAGCTGCTTCTTCTTCTTTTTATTGCGGTTGACAACTTTTCAGTGTATTACTGCCACCGCTGGACTGGTAGCAGTAATACAGTTCGGTTAGACTGAGTCCATGAATGCTGATCCGTGTAAAACTGAGCAGTCACTGTATACCTAAAGAAAATTAAGGGTTTTCTTCACAGATGCAAACGTCTCCTCGTCTTCCTCTCAAGCCCCTCTCGCTGCTGTCGTGTTACTGAAAGCAACAAACGCGCCTCGGTCCATTGTTGAATGAACAAAAGAGAGAAAGAAGTGCAAAAGTGTCTCTTTACCAAACCGAAGCCAGTGCAGAAAGACTGTCTGGGCATGAAGAACAGATTAGTGTTTGTGTGTCATTTGAGGAAGGTTCTCCAACACTGGGCTCTGAGGTTTGGGCCCAGAGGGAGCGGGTTCTTCTGGCTCAGATTCAGACCAGCTGGGCCCTTTTTTTCATCAGCCTTCATCTTCAGCCACATGGAAACTAACTAGACAACTGTCTGACATTTCTGCTTCCAGAGAAGTCTGTGTGCTGGGGTGGGGGGCAGTTCGTACGTTTGAGGGACAGAGACAGAAAATAAGTCTCAGCAGCAGCAGCTCAGTCACCAAGTGTTAACCCTGAGTAGGGCTGGGCGATTAATCGAAAAGAAATCGAAATTGACATTCAGAACCTATAATCGATCAGATTTTTCCAGGTCGATTATTTCGATTACTTTCCCTTTAAAAACACTACCGCGTGTGGAGTCACGTGACCCCGCTCCGTTATGTTATGTTATTCCGCCGACATGTCGAGCACAGAGAGCTTAAACACTGAGACAACTGAGCGACTTGTCAGTGAACTATGAGGGCAAAAAAATAAAACATACATAAAATAATCGTTCATTAATCGTAACCGAGTTAAAATGGTCAATTAATCGAGATTTTGATTTTAGGCCAAATCGCCCAGCCCTAACCCTGAGTTCACTATGAAACAGAACCTGTCCAGAATATTGTCTGCCCAATAATATCAGACAGTATTCAGGTTCTCGTATGGCCGGAAATGTTGGTCTTAGTTTCTTTATTTAGGATAATATGTCTTTTTGAATAAATTACGTAACATTACCCAAAGGCTTAACCCCTCCCCGCCCCCCACTATTTCATGACTGCCCCCTTTTCTCTGAAAGACTTAAGCTGGAGGAGTTTGGTGTGAAAGAACCTGAACAGAGCCCTGACCAAAACCCAGTGGCACCACTGAGGTCCCCTTAAGTAAGTTATCGTCCCCAGACGTGTGTTCACACGTGACAAATGGCCTCTTTTGTACTTTATTTGACAAACAAGCGAGAAATTGATCGATCTCTGATCCCATTTGACAGCCTTAGCGACACGTGTTATATTATATTTTCATATAGATGGTAATGTCCAACTCGATTCTGCCCTTTAGTCCCTTTAGTCAGTTCGTGAGTATGTTCTCATATGTCTATACAAACATCTCAGGGATTAAATACAGAGCTGAGAATGAGAGTTGATCTGTTGCTGCAGTGTAATCAAATACATCTTCAGATTCGGGATCATGGCTGATTTGAGCTGGATCCTAAACGACCTTTTCTCAGCAGATTGTGGGTTTGATACCCAGTGATGTCAGATCTGTTCAAAGTGTTTGTTAAATTCCTACACAAACACCTCACTCTGCTTTATGAGGGACTGATTAGTGATCACCTGAATCACATCTTATTTAATGAGGAAAAGTATAAAACACTGCTGTAATCGACTCTCTCCTCTCACACTGAGACCAGTTGGAGGTGAAACACTACTAGAAGTTCCTCAAAGCTCATTATTGCCATTTTGTTTAAGAGAGAATGAGAGATTTGTTTTCTTTGAATTATTCAAGTTTTGTAAATGCTGCATCATTTCTTTTATTCTGATGTTTTGTTGTTTCCTTTAAAATAATTCTTTAAAAAACTATATTTTTATTTGGAAATTCAGAGACATTTTGTCAGTAATTCTTAAAAACCAAAACAAAGCTGTTAAGTTTAATACTTGCAGCTATAAAAGATAAAACTGAGAAACTAAATAGTGGCCTCTTATTTGCTTCAGGAGCTGTATATAGGTGGATCATACTCTCTCACTGGTGGTGTCTGCGTGTGTGTGTGTGTGTGTGTGTGTGTGAGTCACCGTCCCCAATATTAGATATTAAAAACATGAGCTCCAGGGGCAGTGAAAGTACTAATAATACTAGAACACTGTTCTCATCCAGAACTGAGGCAAACTTACTAAATTTCTGAAGGATCAATGCATAGCACAGGGACATTGCTAACTACTCAGTTTCCCCTTTGGTTATCAGGTTCTAAGACTTAATTTAAGCCTAATTTCTTTAATCCTGTCCAGCCACCTCACTGTCATTGTGCATTTGAAGTAGGTCAGTACTTGATAAGGGCCTCAGAGGATTAAAATCTCTAATTCCTCTTTGAGTTCCTCTATATTTAAAGGAGCTGATCAGCAAAAAATCTCATTTTTGTTTTACTTCTCCCATCAGCCAAGACATTCATGGAGTCAAGATACTGCTCGTTTAGTTTAGAACTGCAGCTGCTGTGCTACACCAGAGGTCAGTAGTCACCCAAATTATCTTCTTTAAAAAAATAACCAAAATAACACTCCACCTGCCGTCTCCATCAATCTTTACTGCATCCACGTCAACAAATATTTTTTTCTTTGTTTCACCCCAGTGGAGAAAAAGTGTGAGTGTATTATGGACATTATCCTTGCAGCTTTGTTTAACCAATTATTACAGTCCCTTCATAAAAGGGAGGTACCATTAACATGAGGGGAATCTAAACACAAGACCACAACAAGATGAGAGACATGCAGCAGAGAAGACAGACACACATCACGTGTGGAAATACTTCACTCTAGACACACAACAGCACAGAGACCTGCACAACCTGCAAGTCGGTGTTAAAGTACAGTAACAGAACCGGCGTTCTGAATGGCATCTGAAACGGCTCCGTTAGATAACATGGCTAACGCTAGAAAAGCAGGGAGTCTCCAGTCCAGAGGGGCAGCTGGTAGCCTAGGGGTTAGAGCATTCACCCTGCGACCAGAAAGTCCGGGTTCGATTCCCAAGACCGCTAGGCACCGGTGAGGTACCCAGAGCACTGCTTCCCGAGCGTTGTGTTCGTAGCTGCCCCCTGCTTCACTTGTTGAATGGGTTGAATGCAGAGGAAGAATTTCATGCTGTTCATACTGTGTGCTGTGGTGTGTTCACGTATGACAAATTGTCACTTTCAGAGGATGCTGAGCGGCGCTGCAGCTTAAACTGTTCCCATATTCTGTTGTGCACTTAAATTTACCAGAAAATTCAAGGTATCAGACTTTGTTTTGTTTTTTGTTTAATTGTCATATTGACTGTTAATGTTAGAGAACTTAAATAAAATTTGCTCATTGTTGGACACCTGTGTTCCTCTGCTGCCTCTGTGTGACATCATTGAACGACTTGTTGATGTTGGCTTTTTTAATGACCTAATAAACACTAAACATGTCTTCACTAATTTATTACATATGGGCAAGGTGGAAAACTGAGATATCCCAAATTCAACAGTGCCCCTAATGTCCCGGGAACCCTTTATGGAGAAACAGCCCCACATCCTGATGCTCCCACCTCCGTACATCATTAAGGACGTGGAATTTTTATAGACAGCCCTTCTCTCTCCAAATATAACCTGAATTGTTACAATTTGTCACACGCACTGGGTCACGAGACGTCACAAGGTCTCGGAGATGATGTGTTGGCAGGTATATAAACACCTTCACACTGACATTGAAGTTACTATGCTTCATGCCCGAGTGTCGACTCGAACCCCCCTCAACTCTACTTCCTCAACTCTCCGGTACCGTGAGTACTCTGACTCTTCGGGGTCCCTTTATACACTTGTCTGTGTGTGTGTTTAGAATGCGCGTTCATATTGGTGTGGACTCTAACTCCTCTGGGAGAGGTCTAAGAGTAACTGCGTGGCTTACCGACTCTCTCGTGTCTCTCACGTCCGAGTTCTTCCACCACGCTACACTGTTATCACAGTTCGCTCGTTATTCTGCCTCCCATCGTGACACAATTTTTTGTCTGGCCAGAGTTAATTCTTCTGGAACAGTTCTGACTTGTCTCTGTTCAGTCCATTGCTTCTTATTTTGATTCTGTCTGCAGTTCTTGCTGTTTTCAGGATGACTGCTGGCTTCTCTCTTACCTTCCTTATCATCTCCCTCCACCTTTTCTCACTCAGATTCATGAGGAATCATCAGTTGAGATGGTTGGGTTGGTCCACAGTTAGTGATCCTGTTCCACTATGGTTGTACTGCACATTATGGCAAGAACCACTTAACTAAGTAAAAACCAACAATCAATCATTCCCTTATTACAGAACAGATTCTGGTTTGTTTTACTCTTTTTTTTTGTTTACTGCATAATTCCATGTGCTTTGGTGTGTTCATGTATGACAAATGGTCACTTTCACTTCACTTTCATTTTGCTTGTTTTCAATATTAATCGACAATGTAGAAAATAATAAAAACCAAAAAAAACCATTGAATAAGAAGGTGTCTCCAGACTTTCTTATTCAATACATAATTAACATTTGATTTGCTTCACTCTGGTTATGTATGCGGATACATTATAGGGCCTACAGTGAACTTGGAATTTGGGTTCATTCTTTTGGAAATGGGTTCGTTTTTATAGGAAACCTCATTCAGGTTTTAGGTCTTTTTCACACATCAGCGACACATAAAAGGTTATCATTTACTGAGCTGCTGAATGGGATTTTTTTTTGGACAGCGCGGGCTATATGGTGCTTTCTCAGATGAATAATTGAGTCCGGGGTGCGACAGACTGTTATTATGTCTCTGCCAGAGCCTCGGTCCGTGCCTTCACAGGGCTAACCACACACTGCTTTAAGTGGAATGCAGAGTCGGGAGCTTGGCATTTGGGAGCTGTCGGAAAAAGAAGAATTGGGCTGTTTTGTGGGCTGTCAGCATTCATGAGGGGCTCAAAGCTTCCTGTACTGCTCTGAACCACACAGCTCGTGCAGGGTGCGGTGTTCAGTGTCCAGTTTTGACCTGTTTATTCTCAAAGTATCCTCACAAACATGCAAAATATTTATAGCAAAAAATGTAATCATTTCAGGCCAAAAGGTTTACATGCCAAAAAATGACTTCAAAGACATCAGCTGATGTTCTCAGCCGGTGAGGCACAAGTCTGCAAAACATCCTCACTGAAACTAAATCTGCATTTTTACTGTTGTTTTGTTTATTTTATTGATTGAAAACTTGCTGCCCCTTATTTTGTGCAAAATGGATATAAAAATGTTGTTTGATATTTTGATATTTAAATCATTTTTTATGATTTCAATATATATTATTTTAGATATTATCATAAAACACACACACACACATAAAGCCATGAAGAAAATAAAATACCACTTTTCCTTTGTTTTCTGTTCACTGTTTGTACAGTTTGCAGCAGTGTAAGTGATTGTTTCTGATGGATGAAACAGATTCACACACACACACACACACACACACACACACACACACACACACACACACACACACACAAACACACACACAAAGCTATAATTAATTATTAATGTGTATTATTTTTACACATTTTTACACAATAGTGTATAAAACAATAGTGACCTGCACATTTCTTTCCATGGCTGTATATATAATATGTGTGTTTGTGTGCTTTTTGTATAGTTTTATTTCATAATATCATATTCCTTTTAGCTGCTGTGAGTATGAGTGCTTTCCATCTGACATTTTTATATTTTTCACAGTAGGTTTTGATGTTATTTCCTCTGTGTTATTAAACCTGCTGGGTCTGCCGGGTCACGCGATATTGCTGTTTATCCCATGAGTCTTTTGTTCTGCTGTTTTTAATTAAAGATATGGCAAGAAAAGGCTGAGGTGGGGGTTCAGTTAAGTAAAGAATGTATGAGGTCTTTGGAATCCTGTGATATCTTCTAAAGGTAGATCATAAACGAGCCGAGTGATATTGATCACCAGCCTCTTATACATAATCCCCCACTGTTTGTTTTTCATTTTACTGCTTTACCCCAGATATGATGTGGATGAAAACAGGAGGTGGCAGGTTGTCAGTTTGACATCAGTAGAGATGCAAACCCAGTACTCTATGCCATTTCACCTACTGTTATTATTATCATTATTATTTATTAAAAAATAGTAGTAATAATAATTAAAGCTATGGAAATGATTGAATATCTTACAAACCTGAGCTGTCCTGTCCTGTTTCATATATTAGTGTCATGATTGTGTGAGGGTTGGGAAAAGGGGAGGATGCTGCAGCAAAGTAGGAAGGGGAACTGAGACTTCAATACAAAACCAAATGAATACAAAACCAACACGAACACAAGAAAACCAGAAATAACAATACAGAATTAGAAATAATCAGACAGAGACAAAATAACAATAATGAAACCAAAACCCGACTCTATAATAAAGATAACCAAAAGGGGAAAACCAAACCAGAAACAAAACCAGAAAACCAAACCAGGATGAAAACGGCGAGGCTCGTGCTCCTAGCGCTTAAACCAAAACGAAAACCAGAATCCAGAAACCGCTCTCACAATCTGGTGAGAGAAACATGACACAGAGTCCAGCGTGCCTTCGAGCACGTGCAAGATACAGAAAACCAGCGCTTCAGCACGCAAACAGAGAGCCAGCTATAAAGGAGCACGAGCCTGCAAAAAACAGAAAAGACAAGAAATGTTACACATACAATCAAAACCAGAAAACAGAGACCATGAACTCACACAAGGGATAACAAATACAAGCACAAGGAAACTGGGGTCAGACTGGGCTTTAAATAAATGGAACAAATGAGACACACGTGAAACTCATGATTGGGGGGCGTGATACAAACGGGACGTGCTGACTAGAAAGGGAGAAGGGAGTGCACAGGGAAACACGGAAGAAAAGTTAGAGTACTAACCAAAAGAGGAAACCGAAACAGACGCAGACACGGAGACACAACAAAGGCAGAACGGGAACAGAAAACCGGAGACGTGAATAAATCGAACGAACAATAAGAAACTTAATATTCAGGAGACGGAGAACGGAAAATGCGGGAGGAAGACGAGGCAACTGTCACAATTAGCTTTAGATTAAAACACTCAGTAATTCTTACATCAGTTTGTTAGAACTTTGTACACCATTTGAATTACATATGAAAAAAAAACAATGTTTTATGCTTTTAAACACAAATATGATTATAAAAAATAATTATTCAAATTTGCAGGCCACACGTGTGGAACATAAGCATTTGAGCAAAATTCTCCCACTTAGAAATTATGGAGTGTGAAATTGACATTGTAGGTGCATTCCCACTGTGAGAGACAGAATGTAAAAAAAATCACATTGTATCATTTGTGAAGAAATTATTTGTATTGCACTGCTGCACATAAATATTTGAACACCTGGCAATCAGCAAAAATTCTGGCTCTCAAAGACCTGTTACTCTGCCTTTAAGAAGTCCACCTCTACTCCACTTAGTAATCCTAATTAGTAG
>JBBPDE010194298.1:7367-17595 GCA_037974605.1 Nannopetersius ansorgii
ACTTAAAATGACATATTAACAAAATGAGGTTAACAGTTAAAATAGTCAGATGACACAGACTAACAGCCATGGAAACAGAAAGAAAACAAAAAATGGTTTAAAAAGTTAAAACATGACATCAATCACAATGGGACAGTTTACACAGAGCAAGAGCAATGTAAGAGTAAGAACAAGTTCAATAACAGAGACATGCATACAGTGCGTGGTCTTCTCTAGCGTCATCATTTGGCAGTAGAAAGTGGAATAACAGGAGATTAATAGAAAAGTTACTTGGCTGTGTTTCCATAATCATGTAGGAGTGTTTGAATTGTAAGTCAAGCTAAACATATTGCAACGACCAGCAGTTCCCAATAGAATAGGTTACACAAAATCTCAGTAAAATTCTAAAAGATACATGCTTTGCTCTAAAGCAGACCTCTGTAATGAACTAGGCCCATTTCAGGTAAGGTTGCCACCATACAGTTCAAAAATATTGTGCATTATGTTTGCGGACAGCTTTGAGTGAAGGAATCGCAGGACCAAGATCACACCTCAATTGCCACAGTAGTGACTGGATCATAGTGAACCGCAGCCTCTCCATTTGAGAGTAACAGTAACAGGTCCGGCAGCGCCCTCTGGTGGCCCATCAAATGTCGACTAAAGCAACTGGGTAATGCAACAGTATAAAGATGCATCGCTGTCAAGAATCTTCATTTTTGAAAAGCTATCTTTATAGGAAAAGGACAAAACTTACTTAATGTTTAATGTATGTTAAAAGAACAGCCTCCCTCCACGGTGATTTCAGACCATTCCCATTGGCCAGTTCACCATGAAATGTAAAGAGCAGCATTCAAATATTAAAAAACAAAACTAAAAAACAACAAAACCAAACAAAAGGGCAACAAACAATATTACATTAAAGGCTGCAAGCTCACCAAACATGAATATCACTCCTGTTGAAACAAAACCTGGCATCTTACCTCAATCCTAAGTCTCTTCCTTCTTTTGAAGGGTTATCATTTTGGAGATACAAGGTTTTGTTCCAGTTAGAGATGGCATTTGGGTATTATATCAAACTGATATCCAAAAATTCTGGATTGGAAACCGTATGAAAAAAAAAAAAGGAAAAAAAAAAAAAAAGAAGATACAATCAAATGATGTAAAAACTTGACCTAAGGTATCACACTAACTGTGTGATGATGTTAGTTATATATTTATTTTTGTGGGGTAGTATAGCGTTCATGCATCAATTAAAACTAATTTTAAAATCTAATAAAAATCAGATGGGTATTAAAGCTAATACTTGGTCTTAAAACTGGTATTGGAAAACAAACTGTAGTCTCTTGTTCCAGTGGGGACAATCGCTGTATTGTATGCAAGGCTGGCACTTGGTGTCTCATTCCCAACCATAAATTCCCAACACATCCAGTCAAAAAACATGTTTTGTTGATTTTTTTTTGTGAAAAAAATGTCATAAAATGTAGTTTAGATGATTATCTGCTAAAATTAATATTTTTGAGAAATAAATAAATTATAAAACGGGCTGTAACTTTTGCACAGGCCATATTTTATGGTTTATTTCTTTGTATTAAATTGAGCAATACAGTGTTCTCTGCAGTTGCCCCACAAAGAAAATTGACAAAATGTGTAAGTTGGGTTGCATACAACAGTATATACACATGCATATCCAGCGTTTGGGTTTTTGCGAGGGAACCATGTACTCTGATTACTGAACAATTCGAGAATTACGAGAGATGACGATGAACTTATGAACAAAGTGATATGAGTGTCTCTGGTGTCCACATGCATTCCCTCGCTCACACAGACGCTCACAGGGACACAGGGACACACAGGCACAGGGACACACAGGCACAGACTCCGTAATGAGCATGATATAAGCTAGTTATAACCAGTTGGTGCTGATTTTGGCTTATTCAATTCCATTTCCCTTTTATATACAACCAAAACATGCACATTATCAATAATATACATACTACAACTAACAAACTGAGCCGATTGCCAGCCAGAGGAAAAGGCAAGGAATGTGAATAAAGCCTGTTTGTGTCAAGTTCTCAGGCACACTCCAATCTCCCTTCTCCTCTTTTTGGAAAGAGTATGTTTTCAAAGGGCAGAGTCCTGTAGTGATGGAGTGCTTTTTCTTTTACATGTCAGTGAAAAATGTTCAGAGCAGTATCTCTGATTAGCAGTGCAAAGTTTCTCTTGAAGGCACAGGCTGACCAGTTTGGACTGATGTGGTCCAGCTCACTTTTGCTGCTGCTGCTGCTGCCTTAGGCTGGTTAAAAGGATCTTCTTGTGGGCAGGGTCCAATACTCCCGCCTCCTCCAAGTCCTCCTCAGTAATGTCACTGCAAACACATTTGCCATAAAATAATTATCAAGACAGATTTCGAGCAGAAAAACAAGAACAGAATGTTTCACACGTGTAGGTTCACTGATCATTTTGGATGCATTTTTTTTAGCTTTCCATCTACATACCAACATAATGGAAAAGCTAATGTACAGATATTAATCTTTTTTTAAGGGGTTTAACATTGGTATTGCATTAAGCTTTCAGAAACAACTTTTTTGGAGTCCCTCAATTTTAAACAGTTCAAAAGTAACTGGACAAGGTAATATAAAATATGTATTATCTTCATACTTGGATGAATATCCTTTGCAGTCAATGACTGCTGAAGTCTGGAAGACATGGACATCACTCGTAAAGAGTGCCCTTGATCTGGCAGGATGTTGTGAAAGTGTTTTTCTTTACTAATAACTGAATAAATCTGCAATCATCCACTTTAGATAGTCTGCCAGGCCTTTTTGTGCTGCCAAGCTCAGCAGTGCAGTCCTTTGTAAGAATGTATCAGACTATTAATTTGTGCAAATTTTAGCCATCTCTGATAGGTTTATTTATTTATTTATTTTTTATGGCCTCCTCACATTCAGTTCCAGTGAACAGCCACTACATACAACTCCAGACCTTTGTCATGGAGAAATGAAAGAATGGACCACACATGGCCATGAAGTGGTTTGTCAATCAAATGTGCAGTTACTTTTGAGCCTCTAAAAATAGAGGGAAAAGGAGTAATTTTTGAAAGCTTGTTCTGAAATGAGCTTTCAATTTAAAAAATCATTCTGATTACTTCTCAATCCCTGAATTGGGAAAACAAATGCTGAATTTGTGGAACTCCCCTTTCAGAACAAAAATTCTGATACAAGTTACCCAAAAACATCCTACGTGCCTTTGTGCAAACTTAATTTTGCCTAAACTTGCCTATACAGTAAATAAAAGAATGATATAGCAAATGGTTAAATTTACATAATTCTTTCCCTGAATATGGTCAATCAGCCAAGACAACGTATAGAAATGGAAACTGCAAACACTTATGTCCTGTTATTGTCATTTGAGATTACATAACACTGATATGTGATGGTTTACATCTTCATTTACCCCTGAAGCTCTAAGGGTTTTTATTCATGGTTAGTTCAGGTTTGTTTGTTTCTTTCAAATTCATAACATTTAAAAATGTTATAAAAACTTTGGTAGACAATATCTAATCTAAAAGCTAAAACTACCTATGGCAGGTAATGCAGGGCTGAAGGAGTCATGGATAAAGGAATCAGTAGTTCATGTAGAGTGAAAAAGGCTTTACCTAAGAAACTCAAGGTCGTCCCAGCCATTCCGTAGCAGCCCCTCCTCATAACGCTCCAGTCCCAGCCTCTGCAGCCACTCGCCAACGCTGGACTCCACTGAGAGACTGCTGCTGCTGCTACCACCCTGCCACATGCCCTACAGAAAAAGAGGAATAGAGAACAGACAGAAAAAAAAACAGAAGGGGAAAGGGTTGAAGAACAAAAGATTATGTATACTTTCAATTTACAACAAACGAGATGAGACTTACTGCACCAAAAGCCTGATACTGACAATCACAATAAGACACTATAAGAAAATGATCTACAATTATAAAAAGACCTTTAAAGCAAAACTCACACATGGACCAAAAAAATGGGGACTGCTCTCATAATCTCTGATTTTTTTGCTGTTCATTAGCAACAAGTATTTTTGGGTGATATTGTACATGCATCTTAAATTCTTCTAAATTATTCATATTACTCACTCTGAGACTACTTATTAGAGGTCTCTACCCTGTGTCTATATCCAGTGGCCACTTTATAGCTACCCCTACATATAGATCTATTATACAGGTGTACAGTTACAGACTGAAGCCCATGCAGTTTATATCTATCACAATTATCATTGGTTAGTCTGAGATCTCAGGGCTGTTCTCCAAACAACGGTATGCTGGTCAGTTTACAGCAGATAAAACAAATCCACAACAAATTACAAATTGCGTAGTGGGTGAAAAGGTTTCGTTGATGTTACATTGAATGTTACATTACATAGAACTTTGAATAATATGTGAAAGTGATCATTCGGTCATACGTGAACACACCACAGCATACAATCTGAACAGCACGAAATTCAGCCTCTGCATTTAACCCATTCACCAAGTGAAGCAGGGGGCAGCCATGAACACGGCACCCGGGGAGCAGTGCGTGGGGACGGTACCTTGCTCAGGGTACCTCAGCTGTGCCTAGCGGTCTTGGGAATCGAAACTGGACTTTCTGATCGCAGGGCGAATGCTCTAACCACTAGGCTACCAGCGGAATGGGGAAAGGTACAAAAGGTACAAAAACCCCCAAACGATTGTTAGTTGCAGCCCTAGTTCCCTCTCTGCAGTTTTTCTCACCTCCTCTGGCAGGTCCTCTGCAATGCTTTCTTCCTGGATGGATCGAGGTGGGAAAGTGCGGCAGGCATCACCCAAGCCAATTCCTCGTAAGTGAGTGGGAACACCTCCTTTCTTCACTGCCCCACCAGGCCCCGGGTCCTGCCCAGGTGGATACTCCACCTCACTCAGCTTCTTTGCCAGATGAAGCACTGAACATGACTGGTCATTCACTGAGGCCCCGCCTCCTCTTCTGAAAGGAGCAGGGCTTGGGTTCAATATGGATGGTGAGGGGTCCAGGCAGAAAGCACCACCTCCTCCCAGGTTTGGGGCAAATCCAGGGGAGGAGAGAGGTTTGGAGGTAATGGTTGTTGGAGGTGGAATCCTGATGTCTGCCAAATCTGGATGCAGCCGGGGTTTGCTCTCTTTTGCTGGAGGGAAAAAGGAAGTGTCTGACATCTCAAGGGCACCTTTGGGGAGTGGTGGGGGAGGGAAGTCAGGAGGTGGGTGATTAGACGAGCTGCCGCTGTGCACCCCAGGATTACCATCTTCTTCGGATGATCCTTCTTCACTGATCGGTCGCACAGGCCGCCCACTCGTCTGTCTGCGTGCTTGAACAGAGCACCCACTCGGTGGCTTGCCTTTCCCTGCTCCGCCAGAAGGGGGTGCAGATTTCCCAGCAGAGCCAGAGAGCAGGTCTGAGGCCAGGGCTGCAGATTGGTTGGGAACACCCTCTAGGATGTAGTAGGCAGGGTTATTGAAGCTGTTCTTGCAAGTGGTTGCATCTCCATCGTTGGTGTCCTGCTTCAACCTGGTAAACAATAACATAACATTTTATTCATTTAGCAGGCACTTTTATCCAAAGCAACTTTGAATACGAGGAGACTCTGAAGTTACAGGATAGTGTGAGAACCAAATGAGAGTTTTAAATGAGAGTACTGCAAGAAGATGATGAGAGGAGATGCTCTCTGAACAGATTTTTGAAACTAGAGAGGGATTCTGCTGCTGTTTCTCTAGCTTCAAAAACCTCCTAAAGACACAAACAATAAAATTATCAAGGCAAACATACTGTTAATAAACATTGTGTACCTAACAAACAGAACATGATAAAAATGCTTTATTCGTTTAGATTTTGAGAGTATTGGCATGTGTGTGTGTGTGTGTGTGTGTGTGTGTGTTGTGCGCAAAGAAAAGTGTGTTGCCATTGGTGTAAATATATACCTTGTCTGTGTATTGTCCTCTTTAGTGGAACCCTGTGTGAATGTAGATCGCCCTGAAACGTTTCTCTCTCCCTCCTCTGAAACTTTACTCAACTCTTTTCTGTTTAGAGAGGGTCTGTGGAAACACAGCATCATCGTAGTCATTGTTAGGAGCATTGATATTAATTGAACAGCATACAGTCTTAAGTGTTTTGCCTGTTTATCTCAAAACAGGCACACTGTATCTGTTTCATTATAATGAACATTAGTTGCTTAGTTACAGAGGCTACTAAGCTGCTGCTAATGGTTAAAAGTTAAAAAGCATTAAAACAGAAAATCAGATGTAATATAACTTTCAGATTTGGAAGTTGAGAAGACATGAGCAGGTTAAAGTCCAGACTTGTAACTGGCCCAAAGTTAACTTTTTGTTTAGCTACAAAAAGTGAACAGTATTTACAGGGAATTCTACAGATTATTCACAATTCATATATATATACTATCGGCATAATTCAACTGCTGAGATCAAACAAAGGGGAAACTACAAGATTTCAGTAGTTTCCCCTCAGTCAGACAAATGTCTTCTGAGGTTTATATATAACATAACAAAAAAGTTTCTCTCTTCCATAAAAAATCAGTTTTAGGTCTACATTTGATGTGATGTAGCTTTTAATACTAAATGCTTTTTTTTTATCACCACTACTCACAATGGAATCTCCTATTAAAAGTATTTTAAAATAAACTTCTTTTAAAAAACAAAACAAAAAACATTTTTTCTTAACATTGCAAAACTGTTGCCAACAGAACACTTGTCTATTTTAACTAAATGTCAACTATTCTTATTTACAGTTGCATGCAAAGCAAATAAACAGCAACAACAGCAGCAGTGTGTTCTCTCTAAAGGAGGCGTACTCCTTTTACCCAAACTTTTGCACAGGACTTTGTGTAATTCAGTTCTGATATTGCAGTTGTGATCGGTCGCTGACAAAGTGCAAATCACACATGGGAGCTTAAATGACTACAATTTCACAACTTTTCAGTAGCAATGAGTATGTGTGTGTGTGTGTGTGTGTGTGTGTGTGTGTGTGTGTGTGTATTTGCTTCTCACTTGACATAATCATGTACAACTCTAGAGGGCATCGTCTTCCCTTTTGGACCTCCAGTCTCATCCTTGTCCACACTGATCCACTCTGCATGGATTCAAGCAAAAGAACACAAGGAGAGATGAAAAAATGTATGAAAATAATTCTGCACCTCTTACAGATGTACATCCCACCTGATCTATATTCATGTAAAAACATCATAATGCAAAATATATTTCAGGAGACCTTTTGTGTTATTTGTTATTTATTTATATAAATATACTTTTTGTTAATTTTTTTCAACACAAATTTCTAATTCAATACAAACGTGCTTGGCCAATAAATTCATAAATAAATGATAAATAATAAAAACATCTGAATTAATTAATCATAGACTGCTGTTCTCCATTCAAGTACACACACGTGCATAAGTCAGTTCATAACAGACGCGTATTACCATAGAGTCTCTCTCTGGTTCCCATTCTTTCAGAAGGCACTCTGACTCTCATGGAGCCACGGATGTTTCCTGTCTCTTCTCCACGGTGAGACAGGTATGTATGAAACTGCTGTGCTGTGCTCCCGATCATCGACTTCAAGGCCAACACGCACTCTCCTATATACATGAAAGGAATAAAAGTCTGATAAAACCTCTCCGACAGGTTTTTATTTCCCTCATAAATCTTCATGACAAATAAACCTTTCATGACAACTGACATAAACCTGCACAAACTTTTATCAAAAGCATATTCCAACAAGTGTCAGCTGCCAATGTTTCCCAAGGTGAAATGACATCAGCAGTGACTAAAGCAAGCTTTATGGCTTCATGGCTCTGGACACATCAAGCAGAATGTCTGTAAAAGTCTTTCAAAGTGGTTTGATGTGAAATGGTCCGAAGAAATTACGAACTCATTTCTTTACAGTGATAGTGACCGGAACCTGAGGTGCAAAAATAGAGGCATTTAATTTATTAACTCATAAACGTAGACCTGAAACTTTCTGTAACATGTTCCTCTACACCACAAATCAATTTTTCAAAAACAATTTAGTACAAAAGCTTCTTAAACCTTGGTCTTCAACAATTATGCAGATTTTTTTCAGGTGGGAAGAACACATCAGGAGTGCTGACTGGCTTGGGGTCAAAGCAGACTGGGCTAAAAATCTCTGCTCTATGATGCCAGACCAAAAGCAACTTAAAGAGAACTCTGAATGAGCACAAAAAATGAGCCTCCAGAGAACAGGAAGGGTGCACAGTCTCCACACGATTGACATCTAGGCCAAATCTACACCACCTAACCATTTAGGCCATCAGATATACTTCGAGCTAAAATGATATGCATGCACACATTTACCATAAGACTCGTATCCATCCAAAGACTTGACGGTAAGCAGCAGATGTTGGTCCTGCAGATATTCTATATCAGAGAGAATGGGCTTCAGAGTGGTAAGCTGCTTAGATGACCAGCCCACGCGCAGGAAGTTTATATTATCACTACTCTGAGAGTCGTTCTCATAGCTCTTCTTAAATTCTGCAAGAGGGAAAGAAGTGGAGAGGAGAGGAAAAACAAAAGTGAAAAATGTTTAGTGAATTGTCCCAACCCTCCATGCACAGTGTCTCTCAGATGTGAGGTCATTTTACATTAAGGCAAACATCAAATGACATTTTTGTCTAAATTAGTCTGCCATAGTAAAACAAAGAGCTACCCAATGATTTTTCTCATGTTCTTCAATGAATTCATCATTGATCCACACCCTCAAAACTACTGCTTAAAGACAAACCTTATTTCAAGTTATGCCATTTCCACTACCAAATTTAGCTTCTTAGCAAAACAGCGTTGTGAGCATCCTACCTTCCAGACAGGTCGAGTAGAACTCAATGAAAAACTTGGTCCTGCTGGCAGTCTTAACTATAGCCTCAATACTCTCAAACTCTATATACGCCTGCTCCGACGACTTTGGCAAACCTGAGAGAGAGAGAGAGAAACAGAAAGTGTGATAAAGGTAAAAAGACAAAAATGGGGGAAAGGGGGACAGAGACAGTGAGAGTGTGAGAGGAAGAAGGAAAGAGAGAAATAATAAGAAAGGTACAATAGGGAGACATAGAAACAGCAAGAGAGGGAGAAATGAAGAAAATGAGGTCTGTGTATTTCATTTCATTGTCATTTCTACTTCAGATGACAGGTGTTTGTGAGTTGATCGAACCTTTTTTAGAGACAAACTGCGACGTGACGCCCACCTCGAATGTAGCGAACACAGGGGAGTGGTCACTGGTGACTATATCATCAGTGCATCCTGAGAAATGAGATTTAAAACAATAAAAGGGCGAATTAAAGAACAGAGCTTGTGCGTTTTTACATTAGTCCTGCTGTAACATTACCAAAGCTTTGTGGGCAGAGTGGCTTGTGGGCAGAGTGGCTTAAACCTTGAGTAGTTGTTTGAGCTGTTACTTTTGTATCAATCACAAAGCAGTATAGAAATTACATTCATTAAAACTAATTAGTGACTGAATATTACTGATCAGAAGTAAATGCTTTATGTTTAGCAAAAATATGCAGTAAAGCAGAAAAAAACTCAAATCTTACTCAACTCACTGTATTTATTTTGTACCCATTTCTGGCATTTAATAAAAAACTGTAAACAAAGAAATACAGCAACACTATTACCGTAGGAGTTGCAGACAATGTGTGTTTCAGGGTAGGATTTCCACAAGATCCGGTCACACCACGATGGTACGTTTGTCCGCATCTGAGAGGAGAAAGGGAGAGAGAGAGAGGAGTTGACCATCAGAGATAGACAGACTTAACACTCTTTGCAGCTAAAATACAGTCAATCTGCCAAAACTGTTCATCAAATGGCACCATATAAACCACATACTTAAACCATCCCACACTTCCCACAACCCAGGTTGGGTTATTAGGCAATCTCAGACAGACTTATATGGTTTCGGACACTTTATAACGACTTTAGATACAACACTGAGGGCTGTCATCTGCAGAAATTCTCAGATGATTGTTGGATATATCAGGCAAGGGGAGGATATGGAGTACAAAAGGACTGTGGACAGTTTTGTTGATTGATGTGAGCTGAATCAGCTGCAGCTCAACATCAACAAGACAAAAGCACTGGTTGTGGACCTGAGAAGCCTTCTGTCTCTCCTCTGTCTGTCAAGGGGGGTGGATGTGGAGATTGTCCAGGAATACAAATACTTGGGTCTGCACATGGACAATAAACTGGACTGGTCTAAG
>JBBPDE010194304.1:0-17594 GCA_037974605.1 Nannopetersius ansorgii
ATATATCGGATTTAACTGTAAATGCTGAGTGGGTCGTACAGAGTCAGGAAAATATTATAAAATATTATAATATATAGTAACAGAATTTAGTGCTCTAATATGTCATCACAGATGTATATTCCTCGGTGGATTTAGCCGTAGATGCTGAGTGGCTGGGTCGTCCAGAGTCTGTGCTGTGACATCAGGCTCAGCGGCATTAAGCGTTAGGGCTCTTGTGGACGAGATGTCGATGATGCTGTTGGTGATGAAAAGCAGCCTGCTGGCCCTCTGATGCAGCTCAGCCTCCGTCCTTCACCCAGCTGCTCCATCTCCCCTCTCTCTCCTGGACACGACCTCCTCCATGGGGGAGGAGAGAGACTGGTCTGACCTCTGACAGGCGGTGGGTGATAAAGCAGAGGTCGGTCGGTCTTTCTGAGGAGCGGTCGAGGATGAGCGTGTTGACAGGTAGGATGTGACCACATATTCACTTTTAGATCTAGATCTTTTCTGTGAAGGTCTGAGATCGAGTTCGTGATTTATTACATAAGAAGTCGTGCTCGCTGCGTTCATGACTAGAACGGCATATTTACACTCTTGACACCTCACCGATGGAAATATTTCGTGATTTCAATCATTTTGACTTATCTGAATGACAGGACACGAATGACGGCTCGGGATGCGGTGGGCACCGCTTGGTTTTATTGCCCCTCATGACTGTGGGGGGATCAGCTCTGATCTGTATTTATTATACGAGGCAGTTTCAGGAGATGATGATCATGATCGGGTGTTGTGGCTCAGCCATAAGGGCTAAATTTTCGAACCCACCAAAATAACCGTGGAGCCGGGATGAAATGCAATGGGGGCAAATATTTGCGCATTTTTTTTCCGAACGAAACGATTCTGAGTCTATTTTCCTGCTCGGAGCGCAGAGAGAGGAAAAGAGCACGGAAGTGTGGAGCTGGGTCACTGACGTCAGCTGATCTCAGGACAGCAGTGAAGGGTCGCTGTGACGGAAAAAATACACTCTCGTAATAATACTACCCTCACAATAACATTTACTCTTTGAACCGTGTGTGTAAATGACACATTCCGTTCGCAGAGGGGCAAACGAGATGAAAAACACAAAGGAAAAGGGGGAATCCTGATACCGTCCAGGAGTCATGCGGGAGATTTCTGGCTCTGTCTCTATGGAGCTGACGACACTTCCTCCTTGGCTGCGTAAAAACGAAGCAGTTTATCTGGTTGAAGGTTTACATACGTCGTCTAAATACAATATATTCTAGTTATTGAGTTTATATAATTTACAGTACACACATTGCAATTACTGGGCTGTGGAGTGGTGGAAGTAGACTGATGGAGCTCCATCCAATCACTTCAGAATGAGTTAGAGTGGGGATTGTGATCCGAAAGTCATCGAGCATCAGTAGTCGACCTCACTAATGCTCTTGGGCAATCAGATCCTCGCAGCAATGTGCAAGCATCTAGTGTAATGCCTTCCAAGAATGCTAAATGCCATTGCTGTAGTAACTTTGGATGAGCTGGTTTCTACAAATGTTTGGACTTATGCATTTTAGAGTGGTAACATTATATGCCAAATGTAAACACCATCACACCTACAGTATATGGGCTATGTACAACACATCTCCTTTTACTGGGCAAACTGATGGATGCTCACAATAAATTGGGATGCTCTCATTGTAAATTTTGCTCTCTTTGGTTTTATGGTAGGCTAGCTTCAGATTTTAATTTTATTCTCCTCTTCATTTTGGCACACTCTCACAAGACTTGTTTGTGATGTGATTGTCAGGGACGCATCAGGGCGCATTAGCATTTTACAACACAACAGATATGTGGTCACAGACCACCCCAACAGAAGGTTAATCAGATCGCAATGCATCTTGGTGGTCATTCCACTTCTGTTTGGTACTGTCCACAGGTGCACATGTTGGGAGAGGAAAGCATCTTCCCCAAATTTTTGCCAAGCCTAAAAAACTGGCCAAGCCTAAACACTGAAAAATAGCCCCAGCTCATTATCCCTCCTCCACCAAATGTTACTACTGGCACTATGCATTCCAGAAGACAGAATTCTCCTGGCATATACCTCACTCAGATTCATCTGTCAAACTGCCAGGTAGGATGTAATCACATATTCACTTTTAGATTTAGACCTAAACATCACTCGTCACTCCAGAGTTCAGTAGTGACTCTTACTTGGTTTTGCGCAAGGTGGTCTTAGGCTTGAGTGCAGCGGCTCATCCATGGAAACCCATAGAGCTCTCAATTCATTGGCAGTTTGGAACTTTGAAATGATTGACGCAATACAAGCTTTTCCTTCTGCTTTGTTGCAGAACTGGTGTTGCTCCTAGATGTTTCCTTTCATAGTAATAACACAGTTTATTCAGCGGAGTAGAAACTTGATGAACAAACTTGATACAGTTTTAACTAATTGATGCCCATTCAAGGTTTAAAGTCACTGACTTCTTTAATGTGACCCACACTACTTCCAGTATTTGTCTATTGAAATTTCACAGCTGTGTGCTTGACACTGCTTGACTCTTAACAATGGGTGCGATTGAAATGCCTGAACTAAATTATCCAGATTCACTATTTGTTATTTGTCACATACATAGTAAATCAACAACAGTATGTTGTGAAATGATCCTGAGTCAACCCTTTAGACTTTGCAGTAAAATGATTAAATAATTGAAATTAAAATAAAGAGACGTTAGCAAAGGCTAAAATAGGGTAATACAAACATTTAGAAAATGTTCTGCCCACATACTTTTATTAATAAAATGTATGTCCTCTTATTTGAGGACATGCATGCATGTTGCTCATGGCCTTGGTGGAATCCTTGGTAGAAAGGTTAGACTTCTACAACAACTAGGGATGAATGGAGAATTTCAGTTTTGGAGGATTTTTCTCCAGCTCAGTGATGTTCCTGCTCACACATTTGATTCAGCTCATCAGTTAATTACTGAGTTTAATTGGTGTGTTAGAAAAGGAAAATTGGAAACTGTGCTGGACTACTGCCATTGGTTCCCCTCCCATGGATTAAACCATCTTTAAATTACAGAACAATTAAATGAACTAACAGTTCATTCAACTCCACATTCAGCAAAATAGTTTGCACCATAAAACTCCTGAATGCTATTAGGCTAGTTTAATAGCATCAAGAAGTGAATGGCTTAAACATTCGAATTCAGCCCACTGCAGGCTTCTGAAAGAACATATAATGTAAGATTTATACATTCTGGTCAAAAGCCTTGGTTAGCAACTCATATCTACTCAGTTCTAAAATACACCTCATGCAGGCAATGTTTTCAGTCAGGCCTATTGTGAGGCCTAAAGGTCTGAGGCCACTAAATTCTAATTATGTCAGCAAGTTTGAATGAAAAGTAGAATGCTTGAACACCTACAGGTATTTTGCTGAGGTTGCATTCATATACATAGAATTAAATATGCAGATGGTCCCCTCTTTGCAGCCATAACAGCTTCCACTTTTTAATCACAAAAGGGTTGAATGGGGTTGAGGTCAGGGCTCTATGGGGGCCAGTCAAGTTCTTCCATGCCGACCTCATCCGACTATGTCTTTATGGACCTTTAAGTTGGAAGCATGATGCTGTCCAAAATGTCTTGGTACGCTAAAGAATGCCCTTCACTGCAAAACACGTGTCCCAATACTTTTGTCCATGCCATGTTGTGTATGTACACAAATGTCATAATTTGTAAGTATTGTCACCTTTTTCTGTAGAGTATGCTCAAACTGGCATGCATTCCCTCTGTTAAGTAGATCAGATCCACCTGAGATTCATCAGAGCACACGCTTCAGCAGAATAGATAAAAAAAAATCTTTTGTGAAAAGGACTCAACAGGTTTAGTGTCACAAATCTACTTCATTTGTATAACTCTCACTATTTCTTCTTGACTTTACCTCTTGATTCAGTTTACTTCAATTAATTAAAAGAATGCCCTGTTGTAAAGTACACCTCTACAGTCACGCGTGAACACACCACAGTGTGAACAGTGTGAAAATATTTCCCTGCATTTTACCCATTCACCAAGTAAAGCAGTGGACTGCCACCAATGAGGGTGCCCGGGGAGCAGTGTGTGGAGACGGCACCTTGCGCAAGGGTATCTCCGTGATGACACTAGCAGTGCTGGGATTCAAGCCTGCAACCTTCTGTTTGCAGGGGCAACACCCAGCTGTCCAGCTGTATGTTTCCAGGTTTAAATTAAATATAGAATTTAATATATAGTTCCATTTTAAATATCCAGGTTTTTTTTAATGGTCTCAGACATTCAAACCTCAGTGTATTTTTAGCTCAGCTGTCATGCATGTCAGCCTGACAGATGCTGTTGTGAGAACTCAATGTGAGAATAGTAGTATTGTTTTAATATTCCTTTAAAAATGCACAGAAGTACATGTGAGAAAATCTGAGATGCACTGGCATGTTACCTTATAGTAGCTTAAAGATGAAGGGGATTATAGATCACTGATTGGAGACTTTGTTCAGTGAGATAAGCTGAATCATCCAATCATGGCTATGCGAGTAGTGTGACATTTATAAGTTGTAAAAGATCACAAGATCCGTGTTAAACAGCCACCGCGTGGTAGTGTTACATTAACCATTATCCCAGCCCTTTTCAGAAGAGGCCTGAGTATGATCACTGAGTTGGAGAGAGCACTGAAAAAAATCATATATTGAATTACTTTGATTCAAATGTGTATGGTTTCCACGTTAATAAACTGTACAGACTCCTAGAGTCTTGATATGCAGACTTTTAGTGCCATGCAACTGAAATAGAGCACAGTAACAGCCTGTCTTTACCTATTTAACTGCACCACTGATCTTCTTTAGCTCAGCACTGGAGCTACAAGGCTAATACTAGACATCAATAGTAAATGCAAATATTTTCTCCAAAAACATTCCAAAGCCTCTGTCAACCTACTCCAACCAAATCTTCATTTTGATACCAGAAACATGTTAATGTTAAAGCACATGATGTTTGGTGAGCTATGAAACTGAACAACTTTACAACAGAGTCTGTTTCCACAAACCACATCAGGATCAGGAGCTCATTTAGAGTCTGTTTTTCTGAAAATGAAGATAAATACAAATACAGAGGAATCTGATTCAAGCTCAGCCCTCTTCAGCCCCACTGTAGCAGTGTTATGTTAATTTTTATAGCTCACAGTAAGTCATACTGTGTCATACTGTCTCCCCATACTGTGTTAGGAGTGGGCTAGGAAAAAACATTGGTGATTACTTTTTACAGAAACGTTTGAAGAAGAACTGAAGAAGCAAAATATTGTGGATGATAGCCATTAACACTGTTGTCTATTCTGGCACAGGTGGTGGAATTCAGTTCCAGTGACTTCCTGAACAGCAAAGTCACTGTATTCAAACACTGATTGAAGATCCACTTCTTTGAGAAACGTCATTTACATATATTTTAAAAAATGTCTTTAACAATAAATTAAGCACTGATCTAGCATTTCTAAAATATTTTATTAATGTATCATATGGGGCAACTGGTAGCCTGGTGGTTGGGGATCTGCTCCTATAATCCGAAGGCGGTGGGTTCGAATCCCAGGTCTCTCAGTAGCACAAAGGCACCATCCCCACACACTGCTCTCCAGGGCACCGTGTTGGTGTCAGAACCCAGCTGCTTCAATTAGGTGAATGGGTTAAAGGCAGAGGACTCTTTCGGGATCAATCCAGTAAATAAATAAATCGTTCCTTTTTTCTGGGTATCAGCATTGTTTTTCGTTTCTGACAGTATCTTAGACAAGTAGACAATGAGCTTCTGCTAAATGTCATAAATGTTAATGTATTACATGAAAAAATCTGTTTACTCAGGAATTGTGTTGATGTAATATACTTTACTTGTGTGGAAATTATGGACAAATTTCTACCCACTTTTTCAGTGAGAGGGGGGAGTGCTTTTCAGTTATATAAGTTATTGCAAATAAGTAGATACAGCATTCCCTGTGATTTTAAAGTCCTAAGAAAATTAAATAAACAGTTCCTTCATCATTATTGTCCCGTTGGACAATAACACTGGTTTCACTGCACTCTTTGTAATGGTGAGAAAGACACACAGTCAGAAACAGCACTAAGTTGGTAATAAATGCCCGACAGCAACCGGAGGCATTCTCTACGTGACACTTCCTACACACCGAGTTCCCAGTCTCTCCTCTCTCAGTTTCCCAGGCTCACCCGCTCTTTTGAGAAAGCATGCTGCCCCATGGTTGCCAAGGAGTGAGGCCAAAGACGGAAGCATTTAACACCAAGTAGCTGACATGGAGCTCAACCATTCTCCTCGAGAAATATTCTTAAACTGAAGGGCCTCTTCTGACAAAGTGCTAAATGGTTTATCAAGGTTTATTAAAGGACTGTGCCCTCAGGGAAACAAAACCAGGTCATAGATGTGCGTCCATTGTACAGTGGATACCTACCTGGAGTCATAATAAGGATTATGGTAAATTTGATTTTCAGAGGGGATCTGTACTTGTCTACAAAGCAAACGTGTTAAACAAAGACATACAGTGTTGAATCTCCGGTCCACTGCACTTCTACACTCAGCTGGACTTGAAGGTTCAAATAGCTCAGTCAAAATTCCCCCCCCACCACAAACCTAGTCAGTCTGCCAGAACATGATTGCTGTTCAAAGTTTACTTCTGTAGTTTTGCACTAGAGCTGCAGAGCTAAAGCCTAAAATCACCCCATTCTGGCCTCAAACTTTCAATACATTCAGTAAGAGATATGCTTAATAAAGTTATACTTAATAAGGTCTACAGTAAAGCTCCACTTTAACACAGATCAGCAGTCACGGTTTCAGTCCAACACGGATTGAGAACCGAACAATTATTGTTCTCAGAAGCGCCCGCACTAACGCAGAAACTGCAGATACCCTACACATTTTTTTTGTGATGCCCGGGCCTCGTCTACCATGTCCCCTTGTCCTCGTGCTGAGTTGCTAAGCACCATTCCCAAACACAAACAACCAGTAGTATCTAAATGTTCATACATTAAAGTGCTAAATTATCATCTTCCAAATAAAAAAAATAACTATATATGTTTTGGTACTGGGGAGAGAAACACAAAGAAAGCTGCTGCTGATTGGCTGCTGCCCTTTGACGCAGCTGGAGTCCATATATCGTTCCCCGTGGAGAATCTTGAATGTTTTCATGTTTTTTGTTTTATTCTTCTTAAAGCCCTGGGTTTATTACTGTAAATGTAGTTAATTTATTACTGTATTTACTCTGCTTATACCATTCTAGAACTGCAGGAGTTCAGAGTAAACTGTACAGTACGAATATGGGTTTACCTTTACATTTTCTTTAAGGGTAATGTATTAAGCTGAATGTAAAAGGAAATTAAAGTGTTTGGGGACATATTTAGGGTTTACACAATAACAACAGACATTTTAGGCATTTTTTATCACATCACAACAACACATTTTTTGATACGTTCTGTGTTCATTTGTGTTCATTTGAAACCACCCAGTAGATGTTTAAGTGTTAATGCACTTTAAGTTAGAGGAACATTGTAAGCTTGAATTTGATCACTGTAGATATAATTTGGTGCTTTCGTGTTAGTGTCAATGAAATCAATGAGTTAAATTAATAATAGTTCAACTCAACACTGTAGGTGTTTATTAAGTCCTATAAATGTTAATACAGTGAAAAAGTTTATTAAATACCAAAGCTGTTCACTGTGAATTATAATCTGCAATCCTGCTTCATGTCCCTGTTTTTGTAAAGAAATCTGTGTTAGTATGTTTTTCTACAGTACACCATGTTTACATCTGAAAGATTGATAAATTGATGATTGACTCCTTTAATGACAGTTCAGCCATGTAGGTGTTAATGCACTTTAAAGGTTAGAGCAGCACAACGAATGAATTCAAATTAATATGTTACTGTTATTTTTAAGCTGCTTCTTTCACTGAGGACTTCATTAACGACACACATTTGATTCATTTGCAACCACTTGACACAGGTTAACTCGTTTTTTTTCCAGAGTAGATGTAATTCAGTAATAATAATTGATTCAGAATCCAGTTCTGATGGCTTTGCCCTGTAATTTCTCCATACATACATGCAAAGAGTATTTATCCTTACATTCAGTAGGATATTTAGCTCAGCCTTGCAGGTGTTAATGCACTGTAATGCACAGATGAATTCAAATGAATGTTATTGTTATTTTTAAGCTGCTTTTTTCATAGAGGACTGGATTAGGGCTACACATTTGATTCATTTGCAAGCACTTGACACAGGTTACTGCATTTTTTTCAGGGCAGCAGTAATTCAGTTACTATGGCTAATTTAGACTCCAGCTCTGAATGCTTTGATATCTAATTCTAGCACAAATACAAGCTGAAGATACAAAAACAGACCGAAAGTGTTTCTCCTTTAATCCTTGTAGTAGGACAGTTAATACACTGTATAATACACAAATGCGTTCAAAGTAATGTTATTGTTATTTTTAAGATGCTTCTTTCACAGAAAACTAGATTGATGCTACACATTTGATTTATTTGCAACCACTTGACACAGTGTACTTAATTTTTTCCAGAGTTGAAGTAATTCAGTAATAAAAGTTTAGAATAATGCCCTGGTTGCTTTGCTGTGTAATTCTGAGCACGGATACAGGCAGAAAATATGGAAACCTAACACTTGTAGGTGTTAAAGCACTATAAGGGTCAGTGCAAAACTACAGATGAATATTTTGCTGTTATTTTTAAGATGCTTCTTTGAGTGAGGACTGGATTAGGGCTACACACTTGATTCATTTGCAACCACTTGACACTGGTTACTTTTTTTCAGAGTAAACGTAATTCAGTAGTAATAGCTGATTCAGGACCCAGCTCTGATGGCTCTGCTGTGTAGTTCTAGCACAGACATGCAGGAGAGACTGCTTGGTCTGGAGTCTCTGCCGGTCACGTGAACCGGTGCACGTCAGGCGCGCGCTGGCCTGCTATATTGTCGTCGACGCGGTGATGTGGAGGCGCCAGAGCGCGAGGACCCTCCAGCCCTCAGTCAGAACAGCGCGGGGACGGGCGGGAGGGGGGCACCACCGGCAAGTCACACACCCCCTAGAAAGGCGATGTAGTGATGCGCAGACCGTCTTGAGTTCACCTTTTTGCCGTCTGAACTGGTGCTCATGAGCCTGCTGGGCGGATACAAGAAGAAGCCCGGTTACGATGGCTACGAATCTTTGCAGCTGGTCGATAGCGGAGGGGACTTCAGCAGCGGGGGAGGAAGAGGAGGAGGTGGAGGAGGCCTGACAGCAGCCAGTTTCGGTGCCAAAACGCGACTGGACGAATTCAGCACCATGGAGAGCTCAGGTAAGCCTATAGACGCCTTTATTCTTTTTTTGTTTTGTTTTCCACCCGTTTTCCTAACAACACCGCCCTCTCCTCTCTCTGATTGGCCAGTACCGGCTCTCCTCCTGCTCTCGGACTGGTCAGCAGCTCATTCTTTCTTGTAGGCGTGAATTACTAGCCAATCTTAGAGCAGGAGGTGGGGCTTACGGGAAATACGGGCGGGGAAACAAAAAAGCATGACGGTTTTGGCAATGCATGAAGTGTCTTGCATGTTGCATTGCTGTGTGGGTCATCTCTTTTTTGTGCTAGGTGTGCATGAACATTAGTGGTGTATACAGCCCATCGCGTTGCAGCCTGACTACGGTCTGTATGATGGTGTCTGCTGTGTCATGACTGGTTCCCATATGCAGTGGTCTGTTAGATTTAGCCACACAAGCAGCCGTTTCTGGAAGTTTTACGAGCAGGCTGAAGACATCAAGGTCCTTCTTGTTAGCATGCTTGTGCAAGGTGTGGCTGGGTCCAGTGATGCTGGATTAGCATGCAGTTAGCTAAGAGTTAACACACAGCAGTACAGAGAGGACAGTGTAAGAGACACTGGTGCTGTATGGCTGGCGTACTGCAGTGGCCTTAAAGCAGTGTAGCTTTTTGGGGGTAGAGAGTGTTTCTTCTTTAATAGACGCTGTCAGGTGCTCTTGTCTGAGCTGGTGTCGATGTCTGCCACTGTGTGTTTCCGCAGTGTGTGTGTGTGTGTGTATGTGTGTGTGTGTGTGTGTGTCTGTCTTTGGAACTGAGACAGAAAATGGGTGTTGGAGGCGGCCGTGTGTTCTAAGTGTGAAAGAGACCTAGAGAATCTACAGAGAGCTTTTTTATACAGCTGTCCTTGGCTCATGCTCCTCTGTCACACATCTGAAAACACTACTGTAGAGTCACCTTTTAAAAAGGTGCCATTATTCAGCCCATTTTTATCAAAGAAGAAGCTCAAAAAAGAAGCTCATTTTTTCCTCCTTATGGGTTCAATGCTTTACCTTAAGTGGGTTTATCAGAGCACTGGTTTCTTAAACAACCTATATCATGATAAACGAGAGGTTTCTTCCCTCATTTGAAATAAAGAGTGTATCCATATAAAATGTTTGATTAACTGCCCAGCACATATAGTTTTGAATTCATTGTTTCAGAACGGTACATTTATAGACATTGGCCTATGCGGCCTACAGCAGTTTTGCTCCTCCTACTCATGCAGAAGTTATAAAGGGTGTTTCCAGCCTAGACTTGAACAAGGCTCAGCGCAGTACAACCATTTAGAACAAAGCACATTTACAGTATATAAATCAGTGTTAATGGCTCAGTAATAACACTATCATTGTAAGTGGAAAAATGATGTACGACAGAAGTGTGGACAAGTCATTTAATATTTTTTTTATCTATGTAACCTAAAAAAATTGTTTAATGCAGATTTTAAAATTTATATCAAAACCCTTTGTGAATTTACATTTTGAAACAGTAAATGAAAATTGGTTGGTATTGTTTTTTACTGTTACAGGTTACAGGAGACGACACAAAGGACTTGTCAAGGTGTTTCATCATGAGTTGTATATCATCATTTCATCATTTCAATGTCATTTCAGTTTCATTTGAAACTCTTATTTTCCCATTACTTAATAACACAACCTGTATTTTGTTTACTGGGGCTGGATTGTGTGCAGAGGACTTTGACTTTTTCTGTTGCGTGGTGTGGTGTGGATGAATAAGAGAGTAGCTTTGTGTCTGTTTGAATGTGATCTATAATTGAAGAGGTAGAGTGGTGTCCAGTTACAAGGAACACACACACACACACACACACACACACACACTAAACCTTGCATCTTCATTTGTAGCATTCTTTTATTCTTTTACACACATACACACACACACACAAATAAATTGTCATGTAAACTGCATCAATATTTCATCATTAATGGACCATTATAAATTATTCTAAAAATGATTCTAAAATCTTCTCACATTATCTTAGTTTACGTTCTCCTTTTTTGGGGGATTTTTTGGATGTTAAGAACCTAGATGTCATATTAAGACACACAGGAACTCGATGTTGTAGACAGCACTTCCAGCCTTCCTAACAGAGAAACAGAAAGAGTGGAGAACTAATGAGTAAATGTGTGAAAGAGTGATGCTTTTATATCTCATTCTTATTGATCTCTCTGGCCTTAAATAGGGCTGCCCTCCTGGGCCCTCTCTCTCTCTCTCACTCTCTCTCTCGCTCTCTCTCTCTCTCTCTCTCTATTTATCTACCCATATATCTATCTATCTTTCCCTCATCACACACAACCCCTCTTAGGATAAAAGGGACTTTAGCAGGAGTTCAGAGGCTCCGTGTTCTCTGTGTGTGCGTATGGTGTGTGTGTGTGTGTGTGTGTGTGTGTGTGTGTGTGTGTTTGTGTGTGTGTCTGTGTGTGTGTAAGTGTGGGTGTGCAGTCCTGGACTTTGAAGTCAGCTGGGCCTCTGAGTCTCTGCCCAATCCGAATAGAGCCTTTCTGTACTTTTATGGCTGCTCTGACAGGAAGTCTACTATGTGCCCGAGTCCACTGCTCCAGCCAGGCCCGGCCAGACCACCCTGCTCTTTACTGGCTGCGAAGTTTCAGTAGCGCGTGGTCAGCTTAGAGAGAAAGTGCTGATTTGCTCATACTGCTGTATAGAGTATACTCCCACAACATTAATCAGCATTTCATCAAGAGAGGCCCCAAAGTGAGCTGCAATCTGCTTTTGGTTTGAGCTTAACCTCATAAACTCAATTATCCCATTTTAATCTTATAGCTTGTTATCTAGTAACTACTCTGAATGACTGGTCTAAATAATGGTCTGCTTTCCTATTATGATATGAATTCTGATGCAGTTTCCTAACAGTGTGCTGTAGAGTTAATTGTAGGGTCCTGTAAAGATGGATTATCTGGTTATCAGACCCTAAAGATACATTTGTATCAGGTACCTGCAAGAATAATATTTAGATGAGCAAGGAGTATTGTTTCACATCGATGTTGCTGAAAATACTAAATACAACTAAAAAATAATAAATACCATTAACATTATTTTCACTGTGTTCCTTGTGGAAGCCCAGTATTGCTTGTAGAAACCTGGTTTGACTCAGTCAGTCCAGCATTAAATTAAATAAGCACTGGAGGCATTGAGGAGAAATCTGGAACTAAAACATGTGTTCTCCATTTACAGCTCTTAAAATATCAACTACTTAAAAAAAAAACAAATCTTGATATAATTATAGTAGAGCTAACCAGTGTACTACTCTAAATTTTTGAACAAATTGTACAGCCTGTTGTAAAACTGTAACTCATGCAAGTAATAAAATGTAACACATTTAGATCATTTCAGTGTTCCGCTGAATCATCAGGTCCATGATTAATATGTAATTTCCCCCACTGAAGACACTGTATGTAAAATTAACTAACTACATTATATGGACAAAAGTATTGGGACACGTATTGGGACAGCTTCCACTCTTCTTGGAAGGCTTTCTTGGAGTGTCTGTGGGAATTTGTACCCATTCATTCTATATTTCTGAGGTCAGAAACTGATGTCGGATGAGAAGGCCTAGCTCACCATCTCCATTCCAGTTCATTTCAAAGGTGTTGGATGCGGTTGAGGTCAGGGCTCTGTGCCCTGAATGAGTTTGGTGTGGTCAAGTTCATCCAGCCATGCTTTTATGGAGCTTACTTTGTGCACTAGGACACAGTCATGCTGGAATAGAAAAGGTTCTTCCCCAAACTGTGTCCACAAAGTTAGAAGCATGTTGTTGTCCAAAATGTCTTGGAATGTTGAAGCGTTAGGATTAAGCCCATCACTGGAAGTAAGGGGCCTAGCCCAAACACCTGTGTCCCAATACTTTTTCTCATGTAGTGTAAGTGGCCAGGCTTGAAACTGTGCTAATGGGACCAGGCTACTTAAAATGGGGAAAGGGAAAAAGGAAGCATTTGTCTTTTGATGGGAAGCACCACAAATCCAGGTTTCTGCACAGCAGCCAGTCTCCAGTGTCAGTGTCGGTGCTCCAGAAACACACTTATGAGTTTAACGGTAGCACAATACTGTCTGTTCCAGTTTGAGACCTTATTTCAGGTTAAGGTCTATTTTGTGGATACATGTTTCAGTCACAGTTCTGTGTTTTTTTTATTTCTGTATTCCTGTCCCTATTCAAAGATACCAGTTTAGATAGCTATTAGTATCTTAAATCCACAAATTGATATCCGAAATACTATACTAAGTTTATTGTTAGAATGCTTATAAAGACACAGTTCATATGATTCACATGATGAACATGTCTCTGCAGGAATATGATTTCATTGTCATCTGACAATTGTTAATCACATATGATTATTTTCCATATAAATTCACTTTCTTCCTTGAAGTCTTGCGAAATGTAAGAACTTGGAAAGAAGAGAACCTGCTGTGTTGAGTCATGTTCTCTGAAACACCCGTCATTTTAATGGCGCTAGAAATGACTTCTAAGAGAGTAGTTTTATATTGGAGAGTTCTGAGTGATCAGTAGAGAGTCTTCAAGCAATGAGCTTCATGGTACAAAATGTGTGACACTGCATGACATAATACCGTATGACTTTATTCAGTATAGTACTGTCTCAGTGCACTGTTTTGACAGCCATTAGAATTCAGAGGAACACTTATGCATTCGTTCTTGTCATGCTGTATACTAATTATCCTTATTAATGTTTAATAAGACTCGGGCAGAGTGTTTCAAAGCGACCACTTGCTTCATCAGAGTGCACTGTGTGGGTAGCTTTCTCCATTCTGCCAAACCCTTTTTGCACAGCCTTGTTTCCAAAGAGCACCTCTCTAACCCTTCATGATATATCTTGAATAAGTCACCTGACCATGCTGACATGTCTCTTTTTGGCATTAAAGGGGTTAAAAACCTGTTTGAGCCATAAAAGAGATTATTATTGTTATTTTTGAAGTGTTGGCTAATAGAAAGTACTGGTTCATGTGTGCTTACTGTGTTCACTTAACATATGTAGTGTTAAGTATTTAAAATAAGGAAATATATTCAAATACAATAACAACAGCATCAGCAATATCAATAATAATAACAACAACAACATTATTATTATTATTATTATTATTATTATTATTATTATTAGTAGTAGTAGTAGTAGTGGTAGTACTAGTAGTGTGCAAAATTCTTTGCTAATTGTTTAAAGCCATTTTTTTGTTAGCTAAGTTAACAATAAAATACATGCAAACAACAAGCAAGAAGTAAAAAATAGAAATATTTGTTTTGTTTGTAAAACTTTTCCAACCTTGCAACTGTTCATTTTGTAGCGGTCAGTTGGTGCTGTTCCTCTATTGATATTCATGTCATGCTGTTTCCTTGGGGGTTGTGGGAGCACCCATGGGTGTTCCTGTGTCCTTTCACAATTCAGAGCTAATAGTCTGTCTTATCAGTAGGAATCAGAATGAATTTTGGGCTTTCTCTCTCTTTTCTCTGTTGAAATACTACCTTCTGTCTTCCATTTCTTCAAGGCATTCCACAAGGTGTTCATTTTTTTCACTTCTTGTGGAATGGCGTATATCACATCCCAGCTTGTCTTCTGAAGGTCTATTTTAAGCTTTCAGAAAGTCTGCTAGTATCTTTCTGCATTTCCCATGTCAGTAATGTAATAATCACTTTCAATTCAACAGTCCTTTCTACAGCAAAACTAATCTCAGGAAAGTTCATTTTATCTGCAGTCGTAGCCTTTTCTAAGCTTTACGCTTTATGTGTATCATTGAGATTTATTGTCTGTCTATCACCACATTGAAACGTTCAGTCAGTGCAGATTCGGCCGAGACTTGACCAGTCTGATGACGCATGGTCTTTGGAGCAAGAGGCTGTTACTGTGTGTGCATGTATGCATGTATGACATCCTGTTAGGTCTGTTTCTAAGAAATATGACTAAATGCATCAACAAATAGTTCTTAATAATGTCAGGGGTTTCTGTGATCCCATCATAACATTTTCTGTCTATGAAATATACCCATACTCTTAGGCATGTATACCATATCTTTAAATACAATAATTAAATACATCATGCATTTTCTTGTTCTTCATTGTCAGCTTTTGTTTAGAAATCCTATACATAGACCTGTAGGGATTGTCTGAAATATTCATTTTCAGAATTTGGCTGATGCTCTTATGTTAAGTAAAAGGGACACAAATTCAGCCGCAAAGCATTTGTGTGTTCTGCTATTGTTCTGTAGGCCTAAAACACAAAAAAGCTAAAACACACTAAATCACGGATAAGGAACACCCCGTATTTATTTATGCACTCAACTGCAAGCAGATGTCAACTTGTGTGTGTTTTCATTTTTGTTTAAAACATGTTTGGGTTCTGAAACTGCACTATTATCAGCTGGTTTCATGAACACGGATTACGTTTGGACTGCAGTGTAAATAATGCTTTACCATTCAAAAGCACATATCCTGAATTTGCTTTGTGTTCATTTTTTCCCCTGTGCTCTGCTGGGTGGTTTAATAAAAGAAAAAGAGACAAATGGGTGGGGCTAAAGTGTTGCTAGTGCCGAAGACTCATATATATAATTAAATAGACTTGCTCTGCAGTTTAATTTCCATTAATGAAGCATATGGAATGTGAAATGAATGAACCTTGTTTACAAAGTAGATAGATTTTATGTGAATTTTAGGAAAAATCAGTGAGGAAAATTCCGTATTCCATGATATGGCCCCTTTAAAATGCCATTTGCTCTTGGTTTAGGATTAATCGGGGTCTGTTATTTTTCAATCCCAATTAGGATATTTAATATGGTGTGGGAAGACAAGGTCAGCTCCTGGTTCAAAGTGTTCTATACTTATTTGAAGAAACAGCTTATGCAGGTATGAACAGCTGGGCAGTTCTGTTCTCCTAAAGCCACCAGACTGGATTTAATGAGCATTTACTCACATTCTACAGATCTTGTAAGAAATTATTACAGGAGAAGTTACAGGAGAAGGTATGCTGGTTGCCCCATGACAGTGCTGAATCACGGCAAAGTGGTCTGACCTGCTCATCAATGACTCAATACCTAAAAACAGGGCAGACAGTGTTTTGTGATGCTGGGTGAGATCACCCAGCTTGGAAAAGGATTGGTGATGTCACTCTGCTGTTTGGACACTTTCTTAGCAATCCTTACCTGCTGCTTCCACCCACTGGTCATTTTATTCCACTTTTTTTCCCAATTAGTTCCACATACATTAAACTCCCCCGAGTTTAGTCACATATTAGCAAAGTTTCTTTTCTTATATTTGCTGATGCATACCTTTGCCCTAATGACAGCCATGTTCTGATCATGTTGAGTAAGGATTAGACTGGTCTGTTGAAATAGATCTGGCTCATTTTAGTTCACTTTTCACTAACTTTGTGCCAAGTGTTAAATCAGAAAACAACATTTAGACTCCCACATTCCAGAATGATATGTGTGTGTAAGCAGTTTTACATGCACAAGGGAATGCTGGGGTGCCTTGACTCGCCAGCAAAATCACCAGACCTCAATCCCAGTTGGAGCGGCTGGTGGCTTCGTGGTAAGGGAGTTGCCCCTAGCAGTCCTGTAGTTCGTGGGTTTGCACCTCTGAGGTTCCCTTGAGTAAGATACCGTCCCCACACACTGCTCCCCATGCTTCTCTTGGTGAATGGGTTAAATGCAGAGGAAGAATTTCATGCTGTTCACACCATGTGTTCACATATGACAAAATGGTCACTTCACCTCACTTCTCAATGAGGGACAGCATGTGGCTGAAATAGACACTCCAGTTGAAGCGTGCACAAAGCTAGTAGAGGACTGGGTTAAAATGAACATGAACAAAAACTCTCAAAAGCATGATGTGTGTGTGTGTGTGTGTGTGTGTGTGTGTGTGTGTGTGGAGATGAGTATGGTATGTAAGGCGCAGTGGTGTTGTTGAGGTTTACTCATGTTAGTGTCACTGCTGGGCTGTGAGTGGAAACCACCCGGAAATATCCAGCCAAGAGCGGCTCTGTTGTCAGAGACTGACTTTTGGCAAAGAGCTACAGTAAGATTTACACAAATGCTACAGATATTGATAGGCTACACCCTCTAACTGTACCCCTGCAAGGTGGATCTACAGGGTAGGTTTTTTGATAAAGAGCCTGTTGAGTGTGTGTGCGCTCGTGTGTGTGTGTATGTGTGTGCGTGTGTGTGTGTGCGAGAGAGAGAGAGAGAGAGAGAGAGAGAGAGAGAGAGAGAGAGAGAGAGAGAGAGAGAGAGAG
>JBBPDE010194310.1:0-17593 GCA_037974605.1 Nannopetersius ansorgii
GCAAATCACATTACATTTCACAGTATCAGTAAGTCAAGTAGGAGCATTAGTGAGGCAGTGTGATAAATACTTAATTATCTGCTTAAGAAATTAACTATACATAAATGAACATGTAAAATGTTGAACGATTAATAAACTGATTTAGATTTTTATCCAATTTGTGTCCAATTTTATCCAATTTAGATTGAGTCAGCTCTTTTTCAGGTTGCACCTTGTGCAGCTTGCCTCCAGCAGCCATCAAATCAGGATCAGGAAATGGTCCTAAAGAAAGAAAAGATTCAGTCAAGTCAAACATTAAAATCAACAATCAACCTGAGTATGCCTGGTACAATGTGGACCGAAGACCCCTCTTGCCTGCTGTTGTTGCGTTAAGCACCACCAAATCACTGACAGGTTCTGGATGGATTCCCTAAAATTCAGAATAAAATAAAATATAAATCAGTGTGTGTGAGTGTTTGTGTGTGTTTGTGTGTGTTTGTGTGTGTGGCCTGGCTCCAACCACCTACGTACTTCCACTTAATTTTCATTTTTTCTTCAGTGCTTGCACAAGTCAAATGAAGTGAAGGGTTCTCATTAGGGCCAGCCAGGTGTGTTTGTGTGTGTATTTTAATTATCCAACCTTAAGTCTGAGAAAGAGTAAGCTAACAACCTCTATACTATATATACATGACCCTATAAACCTAACCCTCGGTCTAAGTGGACACGCTAATGATTTGTCATTCTAGATAACAGTTTAGTAACAGCATGGTTGCCCTCTACTTACCTTGATACTTATGGACAAATTCTTCGTTGAAAAAATTTAGTTTTTTCATTTGGGTGAATTTGATAGAGAAGATGTGTACACTCTCTGCCCCATTTTCTCCGATCCGGGTTTTCTAATGCACTGGCGCTTGGCCGGAATTAAGTTTACCCTACCATTACGTATTTCCGGTTTTCGTGAAAAAGGTTCATAACTCCGCTCGAGTGCGCAATTGTGCCTGTAGTGGTGTAATCTTCAAGTGGATGCGCATATATAAATGTAATTTACCGCGGTTGTTAGGTGCTGGAAAAGCATAAAAATGCACCTTGAAAGTGCTTGAAAAGTGCTGGAATTTGAAGTTGGAAAAGGTGTTTAGAACCCTGAGTACTGACATTATCAGGCATTATCAAGATCTAAATTTGTAATGTACTTTTTCACCATCCTTCTCAATCACAAATGGCACCATTTCTGTAGAATCACCCAGCTACACCACCAGTCTTGAGCTAAAAGTGAATAAGAAAAGTTTAAATAAAATAATCAATAACAAGATGAACTTTGACTGGAGTTGCAATAATGACATAAGATGATTTTCAGTATTTAATCACATTAACAATTATATCTCTATAATTCATAATAATAATAATGTTATCATTATCAATATAAAAGATTAAAATTAACTTCATTGAACTGTTTTCATCATCAGCTTTCATTCATACATAATCATTTTAATAATTTGTAATAATTTGTCTAAATCATTGTTTGTTTGCGTTTGTCACGTCTGGTCCGTCATGGTCTATCACCCAAAGGAGTTCATCGCCTGATTATTAACCAAGTAGCCTTGGACACAAGGACGTGTGTGTGTGCGCGCACGCGCGTATGGTCCTCTCTTGTATAGCAGCCGACTGAGTGCAGCTGCTTGTTAGCAGGTTGCTAGGTAAGGGAGGACAAGTCCACCTGTGATTAGTTTAATTTAATGACTCCTCGTTATTGTTCCTGTTGTGTAAGGAACTGAACATGTTGCTTTAGCTTAGCACATAGCATAACACAGAGCTTGAGCACATAGCATGATAGGCAGCTTCGCGTAGCATTTAGCTTAGCATACAACCTAACCATGGTCCAGAGTGTCAGTGCGCAGACCCCAATAGTATTCTATAAGTTCTTGCTATGCATGTGTGGGGTTCATATGTGTTTAGTTTATGGTTCTGCTCATGTCTCAGATGCTAAGCTACATGTTCAGTTCCTTACTTCTGTAAATGAGGTTTTGTTAGTATTCTGATTCAAACGAAGTGTTTGTGAAAAGAAGTTGATTCGTTAAAGAAGTTATTTTTACAGGAAGATTCCTGCAAGCCGTCCTCCCTCTACACCCCGACATGACAACGCTGCACTGAAAGCCGTGCACAACTCTCACCGCTACAGTGTTGATTCATTAATATTTAATTCCCTACCAACCTATTTCATTCACATACTTAGTCAAGGAATTTAACTTAGTTATGTATTACCTTCACTTGAGCGTGCAAAGCTGGATGGTGATCCATCAAATGTGCTGCATCAAATTAGATGTGTTGGATCTTCTAGCAGCTGTCACGGTCGCAGGGGCTAATCCCCCACGACCGAGAGCTATCATGGAAAAAGCAGGCTGGAAACCAGGGCTCCATGCTGAGGCGTGTTTATTAAACTCAAAAATAAAGGAAAAAGGCACACGGGCCCAAAACAGAACTAAGGACTAACACAACCAGGCTTAAATACTAACATAATGAGCATGTAAACACAAGACAGCTGGAACTCAGGAACACATTACACATGAACAGAAAACTACATGACAACAAGAACACGTGACAGAAGCACTAAACAGAAAAACATCTCTCTCAAAATAAGAGACACTATAACAAGAGTAAACAGAAAAGAACAACAGACACGTGACACGGGCAGAAACGTGAAATCAAAATAAAAGCCCCCAAAACCCAACAGAAACATGACCTCAAACAAAAGAGAAAAGCAGCGGCCTAAGGCCACTGACCGTACCGTGACAGCAGCAACCTTTTTACAGCACGTTTTGCAACATGGTGATCCGTCCTCTTCACATGGTGGTCCGCCCTGGTCATTCTTTTTGTAACCAAAATGATCCCAAACTGCCAACTTCAAGTGCTTCTTTGGAGGAAAAAGAGTTTTGCTGCTAGATGCCTCAGCCATAGTTAATCAAGTGCGCGTGCATATTAGCCTTGGTCTCTCATGAGCTCGGAAATTTAAACTAGCGCACAGATGCCATACCTTTGATGAGCTAGAGCAGTTTCTTTCCATGCAACAGAACGATTAATAAATTAATAAAGTGCAGTAATAGTGAAATCATAGGTAAAATGAGTAACATTATTTATCTCCTTACAATGGTTGGGTTATTAGGAAGTAACTAAACAATAAGTTCTTGAAACTGAATTGTAAAGATCTCAGCAATGTTAGGGGCAAATGTGATGGTCAGATGACAGGGTCAGAGCATCTTAAAAATGACAGGTTTAATGAGCTGTTCCTGGTGAACTTTTAATATCTATGAAAAGTGGCCCAAGAAAGGACCAGCATTGAACCCGCATCAAGGGCATGGGCACACAAGGCTGATTAATGCATGTGATGGGAGTGAAGGCTAACACATCTGGTCTGATTCCACAGACAAGCTTTTGCTCAAATAGCTGAAAAAAGTGCTGGCTATGATGGAAAGGTTGTCTCATATATTCAAGTGGAGGGCTTGATTATCATTTTACAAAGAGTGGCTTGTCAGGACTGTAAAATCCCAAACATGCAAAAGAAACTGCCAAACAAACACAAGCATGAATGAAATGCAAAACCTTCAGGGTAGTCCTAGGTAGATATTCTTGTGACACGGCAAACATTTTATATCTTATTATTGTGCTGTGAATCATACAATTTTAATACGGTACTGTCTATATTTTATATCTAAATGTCCTTATAGCTAACAGTCACACAAATGCCTAGTTTTGGCTGTCAGCAAATGTTGAATTTGGCCTGGCTCTATGAGGACTCTTAATTGGGAGAGGGAGAATCTGCTGACTGATCCTCAAATGTACTCTTTAAGTGGAATTATTCTTTTTAAATAAATCACCCAGTTCCACTTTTACCTAATAATAAATTACATACTATGCAAGTATTCAGTTCAATTCAGTTTTATTTATGTAGCGCTTTTTTACAACCAAGTTGTCACAAAGCACCTTCACAGAATCCAGGTCCGAGCCTCTAGTGAGCAAGATAAAGGCAACAAAGGTGAGGAAAAATCAAGACTCAAAAGGGGAACCCATCTTTCTCAGGTCAACCCAAACAGATAAATGACAAAAGAAATCCTTCATGAATTAACATATTGACAGATTGGCCTTCTATGTCTAACAGAGTTGGTACAGATAAGTGAATGAGAGCAGCTCTGAGTCTCTAGACCATAACAACAGGTACAGGAACAAGAACTGGTGCTGGAGCTTTAAACTGCAGTTGCCCTTGGATGGGGAAAGAGAACATGGGAAGTCATAGCCGTTCCCTTCGGGAGAAAAAATGAGAGCAGTTAGTTCTGCTTAAGTTTACACGGTAAGCCTCTACTTGAATTCTTTGTGTAAAAAAAATTTACAAAATACTTGACTAAACTGTACTTAAAAATTGAGACGCTGTCTGAGTCATGAACGGTATTTAGAAGGGCATTCCAAAGCTTGGGGTCTATATATGAGATCGTTCCTCCCCCTGCTGAAGCTTTTGTAATTCTGGGGACAAGTGAGGTCAAAGTGAACACAGGGGTTTATAGTAAGAAATAAGTTCACAGAAGTATTCTAGTGCAAGGCTTTGTATGTCATTAGTAGAATTTTATAATCGATACAAAATTTGATTGAAAGCCAATTAAGCCTTGATAATATTGGGCTAATGTGGCAATTTTGATGATTCTAGTGAGACTGTAGCTGTTGTATTCTGAGCTAGTTTAACCTTATTTAAGATCTTGTTGGATCAGTCTGACAGGGGGCTGTTGCAAAATCGAGTGTAGAGGAAATAAAGGCGTGGACTTATTTTTGGTATATTGGTAAGAGTACTTATATATGTGTTGCATGAAAGATCGGGATCCATATTGACACCAAGATTCTTTGCAATTGATGTTAGAGAGGCCAAGGAACCCGCAAGATCAAGCATTAGACCTGACTCTTTGTAGCAGTTTCGGACCTAGAAGAAGAGGTTCTAAAACCAGAACTCGCAAGACACCGTAGTTTGCTTTGGTGGGTGCTGCGGATTCTCCATTAACTCTTACTAACTGATTCTGGTTAGACAGGTAAGATCTAAACCAGAATAAAGGCGGTTTTAGTGACTCTGACAAGATATCCTAGTCTGTCTAGTAAAATAAACATGTTTAATGCCACACTAAGGTCAAGCAGAACCAGCAAAACGATGAATCCTTTGTTTGCTTACAGTAAAAAGCATAAAAATGCCTATTTTATAGTGTGAACCCTAAATATGACCCCAAATATGCTCCTGAAACACATTCAATTCATTTTAAACTCACACTAATACATTATCCTTAAAAATTTAAGGTAACATAGTGTACGTGCTGTAATTTTCTTTGGTATAAGCAGGGTAAATACAGTAATAATTTTATGTTCAGTAATAAAAATACAGTAAAATGTATAGGTGGTCACCAATAATGAATTACAGTCATCCCTTGCTTTTTGTGGGTTTACGTTCCAAGAGCACCTGCGTATAAGTGAAAAAACGTTTTGGTTTTCAAAAATGCCTAAAAATAAATTTTTTTATAGTGAAAACCCTAAATATGCCCCAAATATGCTCCCAGAACACATTAATTTCATTTTAAACTCAGTTTAATACATTACCCTTAATGAAAATGTAAAGATAAACCGTGTCTGTACTGTGCAGTTTACACTGAACTCCTGCAGTGCTAGAATGTAAATACCGATGTTACCCCTTTACAGACTCCACTGTAATTCATACATGGCCGTTTTCTTTGGACTGTCATTTTATTTTGTACAAGCAGGATAAATACAGTAATAATTTAATGTATTTTTATTAATAAGAATACAGTAAAATGTATGAGTAATCACCAATCATTTTTATAGTTTAATAATGTACTCTTTATCCGGCAGTGAGTTGTATTGTATTAATAATTGGAACTCAAATACATGAAAAATTATATATTGCTACGAAATAAAATATTGAGAGAGAGAGAGAGAGAGAGAGAGAGAGAGAGAGAGAGAGAGAGACAGACAAGCCAAGTTTCCATCCAGTGTTTTGCGACATTTTGTTATCAACAAACAGAATATGCATAAAAACAATATGTGAAATTTGCTGTCTCCAGCCTGTTTCTATCCAACTGGCTTTTTATCGATAAAATGGTGTGCGTGATGACGTCATCCCCCCAAAACGAACTGTCGCATAAGTTTTGGTGTATCGCAAAAATAAAAATCTGCCCTTGAGCCGTTTCCACATATATTTTTGTTTGTCGCAAATTTTCTACCTTTTGTTTTCCACGTGACACGCCCCTCCGCTAAACAAAGAAAAAAATTATGAGATTATTCAGACAGTTTTTTTTATTTGCCAGCTTACTGTACAAAATATCAGAAGACAGCAGCAGAATGAAGCTTGTCTGATAGCCCTAGAGCAGCGGCCCCCAACCTTCGTCACGGACCGGTTTAATATCAGGAATTATTTTCACGGCCCAGCATTGAAGGAGTGGCAGATAAATATACGTATACGTATTAATACAAATAAAGGATACGCACAAAAATGGGGATATTTTAAAAATATAATTGGGTATGTTTAAAATATAATAATAAACGTAAATCCAATGTGTACTTGCAGCTTTATTAACAGCATTTTCACACAAGTTTTTTTTTTTCTGTGCTGCCCGCGGACCAGTACATGACCCACGGCCCGATACGGGTCCGCGGCCCGGGGGTTAGGGGCCACTGCCGTAGAGCTCAAAGAAAGTACCCCAGTGTGATGAAACCCATGGGTATGGGAGAGACCACGGAATAAGACCTTCTGGGAGGAGGTGGTGGAGAGAGACTTCACAGAAAATCTCTGGCTGCAACATTTTAGAATGACACGACTGACGTTTGAGATGTTGTGGATTCATCAGTCCTGATGTTGCGCCCATCACAGGTTGCACCGACCACTGGTTCCAAACCGAAAGCGGATTGTATCATGTGACACATTTTTTTGCGTTAAAGCCCTTTTTTCCAACAAAAAGTGTTTCCAAAGTAGTTTTTGTGACATCTGAAGTATCTATATGGAATTTATGCGATAAAGTTAAATGGAAAAATATGTCGACATTTATCGATAATTAGCATTTCCATCAGCTATATCAGTAAAAAAATTGATGCGCTAAATATTTTTTCGCAAAAACTCCTTGGATGGAAAACTGGCTATAGTGAGGGAGAGAGGTTTAAATTCAGCTTAATACATTACCCTTAATGAAAATGTGTATGGGGTAGACTGGAAATCTGCGCACTCTAGAAAAGGTCCGAATGGCTGCCTGGTGTTATTAGGAAAATCTATGTGCATTTTTCCTTAAAGCACATGTTTGATCACTGTACTGAAGAGCCAGCTTCTTCTGTCTGATGTTTTTACATCTTAGAGGTAATGTAATCTTGTGTGAATCAAAGCAAGCTCTTGAAGCATTCAGTTAGGTTATCTAGGTCTGCTGGACAAGATGGAGTGCCAAATGACAAATTATGTTACTATGAGGTTTGTACGACAAAACAAAAGTTGGGGGATGGGCTTACATTATGATTAAGATGAACTTCATATGAGGCTTGTGTATCTTAAAGCATCTTCTTGAACAGCCTTCTTTAACACAATCATTTCTTAAAAGCTATCAGCGAACATCCATTAAATCCATTAAATAAGCACAGTCACACAAATTTGACCTTCCTTTAAAAAAAAAATAATCAGAAAGATTGAAATTGAAGAGATGTCTGTGTAATTTTTTTGTGCATGCTATAGTCTGAGCTTATGATTAAGCATGAGATCTCCATCACCGCCCTGTTCTAACTTCGCTGTTTTTCACCCCTAGAAGTGAGTATTTCTTGTACATTTCTTTAATGCCATCCCTGACAAAGCACTGTTCCGCTCTCCTACATAAAGCTTTGTAATTGTTTAATTACAAAAAACAAGTTTGCTGTTCAGTTTAACCTTTGTTAAAGTCAGAGCAACTGCCTATGCCTCTGTAAATAGCAAAATGTGTTGTATTACACCTACAGCTCTACAGTTTGTTAATGGTGATTTATCAAGCAGCTAACAGACGCTGACCTTGTAGTTTACCTGTCATATGCTAAGGAAGATTTATGCATTTAGCTATTTGAGGCTATTTTTATGGATATGTTCTCTTCCAAATTAATGCAAATATTAAAGTGTGAATATTTTAAGTATTTATTCTTCACTATGTATTCTAAACTTTTGGCCCTATCTGGTATTGAGAGTAGCAGTCGTCCTAATTATATGGCTCAAATCGACCCATTTTAAATAAAATAAAAAAAAATAGAACACATTGTTAAAAGTATTTTTTCCATATGAAACTTTTTGTGCTTGCCTTAAAAGGGCAATCAACATCTAAAATAAAAATGGTTCATTTCATATATGTGCAACGCCCTCCCACCCCCGCCCTGTCTGCAAGGGGATCCTAACAACATTACACTCTGCAGCTACATATAATCTAGTCTCTGTTAGAGCTTTGCAAAATAAGTAGCATAAATAAACAGCCCAGGGGGCTCTGGAACTTATCTTTAATCATGACAGTGAAATAGAGCAAGATGTATCTATTTTGCGGTTAATTCTGAGTCTGATGATTCTGATCTGAGCCAAATGAGGAAGCTGCTATTCATATTCCTCCAAGCAAGGTATTTACATCAGAAAATGGTGAATGGTATTCATCCCCAAATATTCATCAGGCAAATCTGTCAGCAGGAAACATAATAAAGACCAGAATAAAATGCCAGGGCCCACTAGGATGGCAGTGACTCGTGTGACAGACATCAAATCTGCTTTTGAGCTTGTCATGCCCAACTAGAGGAAAGTTTTTGGGGGAGAAGTGGAACGCCCTGGATAATATGCATTTACATGTATATTTGGTGGTCCTCATCCTCAACAAGTGAATAATCCTCCTTGAACCATGATCTGTGAGAGGTAAAGAACACCATTACACCAAATATTGATTAAAATGGTTTGTAATGTTAATTACATAATGAGAAATATACAATGTTTATTGGGATTTTGTGGTTTCTGAAATTTTTGGATAATTAAACATGCCTCAGGTCAAATTGACCCAAGAACATCATTGGTGTTTCTGAGAAACTAACATAACAGGAGGGTTAAGAGGCTTTGGCAACATTCTTTTTAAAATAACAATGAAATTACAGAATATGCCATTCTGTATAGTTCAACACAGTAATACTAAGGTCTGTACAAAATGACAAATCAGTACAAGACCAGGGAACCCTATGGTGATGTTCAGAAATTCTATGACCATGAAGAGTGATACTAACAACGCCTACAGTGTTAACATTGTGGGTGTTGTGGACATAATTTTTCCAATGTGAACACCAATAGATGTATAACAGTTTGAATGACAAATCAATTGACCAAATTAGTTGTTTCTGTTGCCAGGTTTTGCATCACGTAGTTTTTATTACATCACATTACTTTGTGGGCCTTCGGTCTGGATAAGTAGTCTCCAAGTGGCAGCTCTTCTTTAAATTCCACAGTATGTTATTTCTGTTAAGAGGAATTACTTAGTATTGTGGTGATTTCTATGGCCAGAATTTTGTAACATCTAGCAACGGTCTGGTCAAATTGTCTTATATTGTAGGTTGAAATGTATAAAACGTTTATTTGTCCATTTTGATGCTGGAACACAATCAGCATTTTGTACTGCAGCTTTTCATACCACTGTAATATAAATACTGTAACTTGATGCAACTTTTCATACTGCTGTAATATATACACTAATCCCCCAGTTTTCAGTCACACGTGGATTTATTTTGAGAACTGAACTCATAGTTTTACATGGAAATCCCCACAATAATGCGGAAACTGCAAGTAGCCTCTGCCTTTTTTGTTTTTTGTGGCAATAAATATATATATTTTTCTGGATGTTTTCACACAAGGGGACCTTGCTGTGGTGTCCCAATACTTTTGTCCCGCAACTTTCCAAGTTGCATAACTCTGTGCAGAAAGCACTCAGACACAGTTCAGAAGATCTTAATGAGATCTTTCCAATGAGCCCTCATTTGTATTTTTAGTTTGAGTAGATCAGGTTTTATTCTCCAAAAACCGTTCACCTCATTGCAATTTTTTTTCAAAATGCAAAATGCAGTTTTACATTATATGCAGGTGCTCTTAGTAAGTATTACTGTGTGTATATTACAGCTGAGAGTGGGAACAGTTTATGCTGCAGCAGGACGACTCCCTGCCGTGCTAGCGTTAGCCATGTTAGCTAGCGGAGCCGTTTCAGATGCAGAACATCGGCACTATTACTGTACTATTACTGTACGTGTTTGTGTGTCTAGAGTGAAGGATCTTTACAAATGTGATGTGTATCTGTCTTCTCTGCTGCATGTCTCTGGTCTTGTGGTCTCGTGCTTAGATTACCTTTGCGCCAACTGTACCGGCTCTTTTTGGAAGGGACAATAATAATTGGTTAAACCAAGGAACGCATGTCAGCGTAAGTCAATCAAAGGTAGAGATTGCATTGCGTACACAAGTGCGGACAGAGAGAGGAAAAAACACACGACTAGTTGACTACGCTCATAGGGCGGCGACTTGTGCCTCTGTAGTCACTTTTGTGTTAATGCCCTAGTGTATGTATGTATGTACGTATGTGTATGTGTTTGTGTATAGGGCTGCAACGCGGAGATTATTATTTTTTTTTAAAAACTTCAGTGGAGTGCGGAGTGAACACACTCTGTCCCTCTCTGAGTTTGGTGCCTCATACACAGGTTGGAGCAAAAAAAAAAAAAAAAAGGAGCGGAGGCAGAGAAATCTGTACGACCCAAGTCATCCAAGGTGTGGGAGCATTTAACACTAAATAAACAGAAAGTGTGTTAACTGCAAAATATGCAAAAGCGGCATGATATGGCACTCCATACGGGAGCACCGCGGCAGTGATCCAGCACCTAAACACAAACATACTGGAGAGTTTGATGAGGAGGAAGGGAGTTCAAAAGCAGGGTAAGTCACTACAGAATCCTACTTTTGTTCCATTTTGAGGAACATAATGCCCCTGGTGCTGGTGTTTACTCGTTATCCAGCTTGACAAGCATGATAAGTTAGCATTAGCCCATTAGCATTAGCTCATTTACTACTAACAGTAGTAAAGCAGGGATAGTATAGCATTTTTGCAGTGTATATTCTGTGCTTTGTCCCATATAGGTTATTATTGACAAATGTGTGTGTTGTACTTTTTTATTTAATTTTAAAATCCTTTTATAGCACTTGGTCATCTTACACTGTGTTTAAATGTTAAATGTGGAGGGAGGATGTTACACCCGGTCGCTCCTTCAGCACACATGAAGCACTCACACTGACGTTCATGGTCTTTTTGCCTTTTATTAGAAACTGTAACTTAAACACATTTCTGACCAGCCGTGGATCCGGAATGAGGCCCAACCCTCAATGTCAACCCCAAGGGTAACCCCTCGTGGCCACCCTCTGCTTACAGGTCCCCAGGCGTAACAGAGGGACAGACTTGTCTGTAAATGCTCTTGCGGTTACTTACTTTACACAACTAGTAACTAAAACAAGTGTGTATGTATGCAAGTATGTATTTAGTTGATGTAAAATTGTGCTATTACACAGACTCATACTATCTTTTTAATTCCAGAAAAAAAACCAGCAAACCATGAGAGGCTTCTTGTTGGGAAATGCATCATGGACACCACAGCAAGCTGATAACAGCTCAGTGAACAACATGTTTGTGCACTTTCTATAGATTTTAGTTCTGTTTTTGAATAAAGGTTTGGAAATGAACGATTTTCTTGTTTTTGTTTTTTAAAAATCCAATTCATCGATTAATCGAAAAATAATCGATAGATTAATCGATTATTAAAATAATCGTTAGTTGCAGCCCTACTCTGATCAACATAGAAGACAAAAATATGTTTGCTTTGTGCAGATTTGTGTTTATTAACAACAGTCAATACTGACAACAATATTTTTTAAAAATACACATATACATAGATATACATAGATAGGACTGTACCTCCTATTAGGCTTTGAGCTTTTCTGTTGTTTTTTGGGGAAAATTATACGGGGGTAGCTTGTGTTAGTAGCAGTAGGGATGTATTATGTATTGTTGTAGAGTTAGTTTAAGTGCTTCTCACCAGTCACCCTCCTCCAGAACGTCAGCTGCAGGTTCAAAGGTGAGCAGAGTGCTGCGTGTGTTAGAGTAGTACCTTGGCATGGCAGTGGGGGCCCAGTGTTCTCTAATGTTTCAAAGTCTAGAGAGCTGAAAAATAAGAAGACGATTTAACTTGGAAGAAAGTCTGTCTGCTTGTTGTCTTTCACATTTGCCATGATATTAAACAGCTCACTACTTCGGTAAAAGCACCAAACTTTCAAAATGAAGAGATTTTTAAGAGAGAGTTGTGATGAATAAACTGCCCAGAGAGGTGTAGTGGTCTTGTTTTTCTTAAAATGAGGCAATTTTCACTTGGGAGCAAGCCTTGCCCCCTGATGTCATGTAGTTTAAACACACTCCCAGATTTTTTTGATTTGTGCATGCAGTCAGGCTTTATGCCAGACATGTTCCAAATTGGAGTTCCTAACTGCTCCTGCAGAGTTTACATTCTTATTATTGTAATATTTACGATTATTGTAATAATTAACTGAATATAATTTATCTGGCACAGTTATTATTTTAAAAACAGGGTTATTTAGTTTATAATCAAGTATCAGTTCTATTCTTTCAAGGACTAACTAATTTAAGGAAGTTGCATGTAGGACTGCAGCTAATTATGATTTCAACGTTCAGTAGGTTATGCCTTCACCACCAGCCTTCAACTGACACTCTCTCCTAGACACATATATAGAATGCTGTTCATAGATTTCAGTTCAGCATTCACCACAATTACTTATCAATATACTATAGGAAAGCTGAGACTTCCGGGTCAGAATACTCCCTCTGCAACCACATCCTGTACTTCCAGATTGGGAGACCCCAGTAAATCAGGATCAGGAGCAAAATCTCAAGTACCATCCCTCTGCCACATTGCATTGCGCAGTTTAAACCACATCATCCATGTGATGACATAACTGTGACATCTGGGCCTCACCCCCCATGCCCCCACTTGCTTGTGCTGGGTTGCTAAGCACTGCCCCAATCATAAACAACCCAGCAAGAGGACAAGGAGGCATGGCAGACGAGGTACGGATGTCACCGTTTTTTCTTCGTGCCAATATAATTTTCATATATTTTAGTGTTAATCTATTAGCAAAATATAATTTATATATAAAATATAATTAAATAAATATAATATAATTTACTCATTTTGTATAATAAATATTATTGTAAATTCAGCCACATTTCTGTATTTAAAAAAACAGAAAACACAAAAAACAAAGTCTTGGGATGGTGAAATTACTGCTGTAGAGGTGGGAGGTTTGAAAGTAGCCCTTTGACACATCCCTCTGTATTCAGAGATGGGAGTTGTAAAATTAGCTAATCTGAGAATGCTATTTATTTGTCCTTGCTGCTCATTGGCTGCTGCCCTTTGCGACAGCGACAGTCCAGTCTCGAGTGTTATCTCGTTTTTTGTTTTTGTTCTTCTTAAAGCCAAATTAAATGCATTTATTACTGTATTTACCTGCTAATTCCAAAGAAAACGTGCTTGCATGGATTACAGTGCAATCTATACAGGGGTAATGTCTGTATTTTACATTCTAGCACTGTGGGAGTTTAGTGTATTTATACAGTACAGATATGGATTTACCTTTACATTATCTTTTAGGGTAATGTATTAAGCAGATTTTAAAATTAAATTAAAGTGTATTGGGAGCATATTTGGGGGCATATTTAGGGTTTACAACAAACAAACTTTTATTTTTTTTTACCACGTCACAACAACACGGTTTTTCGCTATGTGTGGGGGCTCTTGGAGCATACTGTATACAGTTTACTATTACAACAACTATTAATCATCAGCAGTATATTATAATGCATGTATATTATTTATATGGTAACAGCCAACTGTATAAATGCTGTGAACAAGAACAGTGGCCAAAGTGTACACTGGCTTATTTTTCAATTCTTCTTGTCTTCTGTGTCTGCTCTTTTTTTCCAAAAGCCGTTTAGTGATGGCAGGAATGACATCTGTGGTTGTTGCTATCGAGGTGCTAATTTCTTTTCTAAGTTCCTCAAAAGGCATGGGCAGGCTCTAAATGCTCGTTAAGTTCCCACTGATGTGTGTTGAGTGTAGACGGCAGCTCATGTTCTGCAGCGTATGCCCTTCGAAGCACATCTCTGCTTCAGTAGTGACTGCAACATATATTATGTACTATTCCATCTGGTCATGATATCTTGGTGCAATTCTTTACTAGACTACTAGACTGACCCAACTGAGTTTGAATATTGTGAAGTTGTGAATATGCAAGGGCTGAGTGTTTAAAATGCCCAACAATTTTTCTTTGCAGTTGCTGTGACATGGCAAACTCTCCACATTGCACTCAAGTGGTTTGGTCCTATTTCTTGAGAATAACATGAACTCTGGTCTTCTGCAAGCCCCACCATTGCAACATAGTGTCAAAGGTGGCTGCTATTTTGGCAGCGATATGTGACCCCAGTGTTTCTTGACAGTGCAGAAATACTTGTTGATTATGAAAATCTGTGTCCACCCAGTGAGCTGTCTGGATCAACACAGACGCTTGCATTAGGTGTCCAAATATTGGTTGTAAAAGTGAATACTGTGTATGACATGACACTAGATTAAACTCTGGCAACATCCAAAATGTAACGCCTACTTGGTATTTTGTATTTTTGCTGAAGTAAATGACTGGTCATCCAGGGCCATGAATTCTGTAATTTTTCTCGTAAATCCTTTTTTCACTGTTTATATCAATGAAAGATATAAACAGTGGCTTGTAGATAGATGGCTTCGCTCTGCTTCCTCAAGTTTAGCAGATTTCTCTTTACTAGCTTCTTCAAACTGGGTGTGTTCACTGGGGTGTTTTTGAATGTCTAATTATCTTTGCATTGGTTCCCCCATGGTGTACCTTGTCCTTACACTTACTGCATATAGAAAAAATGTACATGTGCTTCTCTCACACTACATAATTTTCATTTTGTATGTGCACAACTGTGATGTGGGTGTGCACGCGTAAATCACTTTGTAATCGGAAATACGTTAGACTTATCGGTTGGTCACCAATCAGGCAGATCAGGCTGAAAATTGGCCCATTACCATCTCTGGCCTATCAACTGGTGCATCCCTATGTTTTCTAATCCTGTTATTTCTGCATGCATTATTGCTGTCTGCCTCAGTCTTTGCATTCCTTTGCATTTTGAAAATAATGTATGTCATTATACTGTATTCACTCACACTTATACTGTTCCTCTTGACTTTACTGTGTGTTGTCTTGTCCCGAATTATTGAACAGTTGCTCTTGTGTTTTTTATTTCTCTTTCTTTACTCTTGTGTTCCCCGCACTTGTGTAGGCTTGTGGTGTCCTGATATTGTTCTTTATGGCATTTTTTTGTGTGTGTTTCATTCCATATAGGTTATGTGAGCACTTCACAGTTAGTTCTAATAAAAAGTATCTTAGCTGTGGGTGCGGTAGTATGTGCATGTTAATGAGAGAGCGCTACAAGGACATGCCTTTGAGTAGCATTGTAAAACTGATCTTGCATGGCATGGGACCACATAAAAACATGGTAGAGCTGTGGGTAAAAAGGACTCAAATTATTATGATATTTTGATTATGATAAGATTGCAGTAAAAGCCCATAGTGTTGCAAAAGACTATGGTATCTGTTAGCAGGGTCTGAAAAACATTAAGATGTTTTTCTGGATTTCTGTCTACAGGTTATAGGCATTTAGGTATCGTCACAGTAATTTGAATCGTATTAAGTGGTGAATGGTGCTGGGGGATGAAGTAAATGTCAGGTATGAGTAATCCAATGCTGAATGAATGAAGGCAGAGGGTAGAACACATTGTTTTTCAGAGAAATGACTAAACACTTGTGATGAGGTCTCCATAGAGGTTTACTTCACAGCAGCTTCATATGAGGGCGTGTCTCCTTTTTTGCTAATGTGCTGCTGTCAGGATATCCCAGAGGATGGATCACTTGCCAAATGTTTTGATGCCATTTGCCTAGGTGTATGTAACAGCTCTCTTTATGTCTTTCTTCATCCTCCTTAATGTGCCCAAATACATCGTGACCATGTGCACTATGTACTCTGACTAGGTCAGCCATGTGTTTGGAAGTTATAATTTAGCAGCACCTGAACATGATATTGCAACAGCACATTCAGTGTGACTTCAATAGTGGGCTGCTAAAGTCTGCTTTTGGCATGGCAAGCTCACATAGATGGGCTGGAGATAAAATTAGGCCAGACCTGTCCATTTGTCCTAAAGCGTTTACTGAGCAATTTGTGAATGTTTTTGAATGGAATTTGCATTTCATAACTTTACTGCTTTGTGTGCCAGTGCCATCTTAATGGTACTCTTTCACAACAGACCTCAGCTAGAGTGTGCCGACAGTAGACCATCCCTTTTATTGAAGACAAGCTGCTTTTGAATTGCACATTGGTGTATTTACGGATATAATTTCCCTGTTGCTTAGTGCTTAGTGGCAGTGGTCAGAGGATTACTTTGTGGGCTCAGGTTTGTTCTTTTCAGTGAATGAGGAAAGGTCTTTTTTTCAGTTTGATTTTTCAGTCTTAGTGGGCATATTTTAATTCACTTACACTGCACTGGAATTAATACTAATCACCTTGACCGGTTTATCTGGGAAACTGTGAGATCATTCATAGTGACTGAAGATGTAGTGAAATATATATGGCTCTGAAAAAAAATAATTAAATCAGCATCTCTGAGTATGACAACGATTCCATTACACTGTCTGTTAAATTCCTACACAAGCACCTCATTCTGCTTCATGAGGTACTGAGTAGTGATCACCTGAACCAAATGTTATTTAATGAGGAAACATATAAAAAACACTTAATCAACACTTTCCACTTATAGTGTGACCAGTTGGATGGCAAAAGTAATTACTGCCATTTAATTATTGCCAGTGAGTACTGCATCAAGTACTGCATAATTTTTCTCATAGGTATGTGTTGTCACTTCCTTTAAATTGTGCTTTAAAGAAAATTATTTTTATTTGGAAATTAGGAAAGATATTGTCAGCAGTTCTTATAAATTAACGCAAAGCTCTTCAGTTCAGCTATAAAACATAAAGTATGCGCAAAATATTTGCAGTGGTTTCTTGTTTTTTTAAATACCCATTCCTTTTGTGCCTGTTGCATAAAGTAGTAATGTTACCATGATATCAAGCTCATAATGCCAGGCGCTAATTTACGTTTTTTTATGTGCAGTGTTTGTGTTTATAGTGTTTTAATAGGATAGAAAGATACAGCATACTTTGAGATACTGTTTAAAAATGCATCTCTCAGTTTGCTTGGAATATGCTAGTAGGGAAACATAACACAGATTCTTACTCTCCCTGCTCCACTTCTGTTTTTACTCATCTCTCTTGTTTTATCTCTCTGTATTCTGTCTTCGTGACATCACATCTCCTTGATCTCTCTCTCTCTCTCTCTCTCTCTCTCTCTCTCTCTCTCTCTCTCTCTCTCTCTCTCTCTCTCTCTCTCTC
>JBBPDE010194318.1:4421-17591 GCA_037974605.1 Nannopetersius ansorgii
CCCCGGCCACTTTATCGGAAACCTCTGCAGTGCTAAGAATGATCCACCAATCAAGTAATGTGTGGTCTTTTGGCCAGAAATTGACAATGCGCAGGAGAATTTATGAAGTGGATCTACTCTATATGTCTAGATGTCTTCTTAACTATTTTAAGAAGCTCTAAGATGAGTTGGTGGGGTGTTTTTTCATCTAATGTTCCAAAATCAGTATCTGGCTGCACTAACGACCTGCTATTAAATCCTCACAGCAATTTTCCAGCATCGGTACCTGATCTCACTAATGCTCTCAAAGTCGCAATCAAATAGCCACAGCAATTTTTTTGCATCAGTAACTGACCTCATTTGCTGCAATCAAATTCTTGCAGCAACATTCGAACATCGGTACCTGACCTCACTAATGCTCTTGTAGCTGCAATAAAACCCTCACAGTAATGTTCCAACATCTAAAGCCTTCCCAGAAGAGCAGAGGCTTTTGCTGCAGTTTAGGGTGTGGAGTATTTAGAGCAGGTGGAGCTCACGATGTAGCTGCTGAGTAGATGATTCATTCAGCAGTAAATGTGTAACTTACATCCAGTATGGTGGCAAAACGCTCAGCCTGCTCAGCCAACTCCTTCAGCTGAGCGTTCTTTTCTTTTAAGGCTGAGATCTCCTTCTGCTTCCTCTGCAGAGAGGCGTGGAGCTGTGAAGAGAAAGACAGAGGGGGGAGAGAGAGAGAGAGAGAGAGAGAGAGGAAATACTCCATTATTCACTTACTGTGCACTCTTGGGAGCAATATGAGCTCCGGAAACAGTGAAGCCGGTGATTCATCCATTGTGCACCAGCAGAGCCGCTTAAACGGCAAACAAACGCCAAATATGGCACCAAAACTGACCGCATTCAAGGCCTTTAGAAATATCAAACCAACACCAAATATGGCTTTAAAATGACCACATTCAAGGCATTTTTAAAATACCAAACAAATGCCTAACACGGCTTTAAAAAGATCACACCAAAAATCTTTTCAACGCAAAATATGGAACCAAAAATTACCACAACAAAGGTCTTTTAAAAACACCAAATATGGCTTAAGAATACCACATTCGAAATGTTTTCAAACATCAAATATAGTGCCAAAAACACCACAATAAATGTCTTTTTAAATGCTAAACAAGCAGCAGCTTGGTTGTACCAGGCCTTATCAAATATCAAACGAGCACCAAACAAAGTACCAAAATTATACCAGACAAATCCTAAATATGGCTCAAAAAAGACAATGATATTGTACAGGAAAACAATCTTCTCAGAGAATAGAGGGGCCGCTCCAGACTACATACATACATGATCTTCAGGCATCACAGCTCTGCAGTACTGCTCATTTTAAACAAAAGCAGAAGAGACAGATATATATAGTGCGTAGGACGTTTTATCACTTCACTTCACTGATGTTTGACTCCTCCACAGCAGAGGAAGAGTTGACCACCAAAGCAGAGAAAAGGCAGTGATCTCACCATCAGTGTGGTTCTGGTTTGAAAGAAAAGTGGGCTGTTGTGGTTGAGCTTATGTCCTGCTTGTACACTTAAAGTGATATTTCTGCCTGCTGTCTGAGCTTTAGCTTCTTTAGTTTTAGCGCTGAAGCTAATGTTGTGAACTCCAGCATCATCCGCCATAATCATCACACACTCTCCTCAGATGCATAGCGCTCTCCTTGATGTCTCCAACATCGATGATCTGCCATCATTACTGTTCAACATGAATCAACTTTCATCAGAGAACAGCAGTGAGGCCCACTGGTCCCTCGTCCAGTGTAAATGTTCCCTGTGCCTGGCGGTGTGGTCAGGTACCCTTGCAGGTCGTCTAGCACACAGACCACACTGATGCAAACGGTGTCGAATGGTCTGACGTGACACTTGTGTGCCTTTCACCTCCCTTAAATGTGCCTGGAGCTGAGTGGCATTCATTAATCAGTTCCGCAGTGCACTATTCACAATGAAGTGGTCATCAGTGTGGGATGTGGACAAAGGACGTCCACTTCTATGCCTTTCTGTGACTCTTCCAGTCTCTCCGTATCTCTGACACTACTGTGACACTCGGCAAGCTCAGTGGCCTCTCCCATCTGAGAATGTCCTGTTTGAAGCCTCGCAATGGCAAGGTACTGTTGATCAATTGTTAGGTGTCACCTTGGTCTCATGATATCAGAATGTGAACAGACTGTTTAAATTCTAATTCTGATTGAACCAGGAAATGTATTGGTCGATTCATGGATCAAACACCTGTTGTGAATTTAGCCATTAAGCTCCGTGTCAGAGAGCAGCAAGTTGTGTAAAAAGTACTGAAACTTTGAAAAGCTGACATGTGCATTAAGGAAGATCATATTAAGTTCACCTGTTAAGGTTATAGTGCGTGTTAAGTTCATCCTGACATTTCACCCAAAAGCTGAATATCCCTTACTTTTTGTGAGTTGTGTAAATATTATAAACAAATATTTTAAGTTCCCAGAAATCATTAGACCTAACCGTCTATAAAAAAGGAAAAAAGTGAAAACGCCTCTCACGTGTCTGTTGAGCTCCAGCGCGTTATCCAGCTGGTCTCTAGGGGGCGCCACAGCTTCCAGTGTGAGATTCTCTGATGAGTCTGTGCAGAGTGATTCCTCTGTGTGAAATCACAAAATAATAAAATACACAAACTCCAAAATATTTAGTAATAACAATACTGCATCATTAAGCTAATATTTCTATAATAATAGTAATGCACTAGCATTTACAGCAATTTCCTTTTGTGACTTCACAAAATAATGATAATATAATATAATGTAAAAATAAAATAACAAAACCACACAGAAACGCCACCTCTCAGCAATAACAGCTCTGTATCATTGGGCTAATATTTTCATTATAATAACAGTAATATACTATTATATACAGCAACATCCCTGGGTGACATCACAAAATAATGATATGACACAACATAATACAATATAATATAATGCAATGTAATGTAATACAATGCAATAATATAATGACAAAAGTCCACAGAAACTCTAACACACAATATCAATACTGCATTATTAGGCTATTATTTCTATAATGATAATAGTAATAATAGAGTATTGGAACTGGACTAATTGGTACAACAGTAAACTCACCTGACGCAAAATCAAGCAAGATCTCACTAACAGATTCGTTTCCTGACCAACATCCATTATTCTGTAAATAAACAATCACAAACATTTACTTTAATGTAGTTTACACTATAAATTACGCTATAAAAACACTTTTTTTTTTTACCTCAAACTGAGCTTGCATTCCGATGCTGGAGAGAGACTGACCTGGTCAGGAACGTCAATCATTTATTTCCCACCCACATTCAGTCAGGCCCGGCCCCTCCTGCGCAGTGATTGGCTGTCTGCAATTTTATTCCGTGTAAGCCCGCCCATCCCGCACTGTTTAAAGCAGGATGGCGTTCTAATATGTCCATGTTCTAAACAATCCTATCCAATCCGCGTTCAGCAGGCGGTGCCTGCGACCCAATCCCAGCCCAGGAGGGTGTGTTTTCAGAATACGGGTGGAAAAAAGCCCCGCCCACAGTAAGACGACGTGACGGTTGGTCGTCAGGCAGGCACGCGCGCCTCAGAATAAAGACCCGCCAACCAATAAAGACCCGCGCGTACAGGGCGCGCAGGACAGAAATCTGAAGCCCCCGTGCGAATACAAATACAAACAATTATTATTAATGTAATAAGTTATTAATGCCTTACAAATTAATAACAATTCATTTAAAAATAACTACAAAACAAGAATAAAATAAATAGCAATCCTTTATAAAACAGCAAAAGAAAGAAAACATAATCCATTAAAATTGATTATTAATGAAACAAGTATAATTAAAAAATACACATAGAACAAGTATAATCAATTGAAATATGTAAAGAAATTAACATGAACGAATAAAAAAATAAATTAAGTTTAAATTAATCATGATATAAAAGGAATATTTTTGCGATGGGGTTCGTTCATAAAGTGTGATTAATACACAGGAATGTTAGTAGCAGTAAGCGTGTGTGTGCGTATTATACTGGAAGCTCAGGCGTTTGTGTGTGTTGTACAATAAACAGAAAAGTCTCTTTTAGTATGTTGGGTTTAAGAGAAAGAACAAGTAATCTACAGGTGTTAAAATAGTTTTATTTTTTAAAGATTTGGCAGCACATGAATGCACCAAAAAAAAAAAAAAATCCAAAGAAATCCTCCTCTGACTGTTTCTGGTTTTCCACACACATGACTCGGCTCACTGGGTAAATAGTCGATAACCTGAAACAACAGCAGGGCTGCACAATATGAGCAGGATCCTGTTTCTGAACATTACCATCCACTTCATTCACAACATTATCAAACCATCCTGGCGAATATGTAACATGGTTAAAGTCCGGCCTGAAACTCATCTGCCTCTGTGATTAGCCAGGACATGGTTCGAATTACAGGGGGTACTGGAGGGATACTGTACCCCCGATCAAGACCCAGACCCAGACCCCCCCAAAACAGCAGTTGGGGGGGGGGGGGGTTCTTAACAGTGTTATGAACACAGTACCCCCTAATTATGGTGGGGTAATTCACACTCTGAGTCAGGATGATAACCATAAAACACTGTGGGTCAGAGCGCTTTGCATATTGCCAGTCTCCTTAATATCACTGTAAAGGTCAGACTTTGGATGACAAATAACATTGTGCAGACCTCTATGGAACGGTTTATTGTTAATTTACCTATCCAAGCTCCATCCCACATTTGTGTTTTATTCTATAATATAGTAACACACCTCACTTGAAGTGTATGGTATATTTACACAATGTGTGTGTGTGTGTGTGTGTGTGTGTGTGTGTGTGTGTGTGTCTTCTTGTTCGTTATGATCTCCATTGCCTGAGCCTATATGGGAGCTAAAATAAAAAAGTGATCATTTGGTCATACGTGAACACACCACTGCACACAGTGTGAACAGCACAAAATTCACCCTCTGCATTTAAGCCATTCACCAAGTGAAGCAGGTGGCAGCTACGAACACGGCGCCCGGGGAGCAGTGTGTGGGACGGTACCTTGCTCAGGGTACCTCAGCTGTGCCTAGCAGTCTTGGGAATCGAACCTGGACTTTCTGGTCGCAAGGCGAATGCCCTAACCACTAGGCTAGCAGCTGCCCCATGTTGTGTTTAGAACATGTTTATGTCAGAAAAAACAAAAGGATGATCTTTCAAAATTGTATTACAAGAATATGTTAGAAATACTTAAAAAAAAAACATAAGAGACTGTTTTTTTAGTCTGTATTGTATAGTCTATACAGTATTGTATAGTCTGTAGTTAATACACTATTTAGCCGCAAAGACTCAAACCATTGGTTTTGAAGGGACACATGACTGACATTCACTTTGTATTGATCATGTAAAAAGAAAAGAATCACTTCAAAATCCTACAATTTCTTCTGGTTTCTGGATCATTGGACAAAATTTCATTTTTCAACAGGATATCAATCCAGAGTGTCTTCAAATTTGTGCTCAAATTATATCCAGTTCAAAGAAAAGCAGAAAGTTTAGACAATGTCTAAGGGTGAACTGAGCTTTTGTATCCATTGAACTGCGTTTCTAATGTTTCCTTGCAATACAATCTTAAAAGAGTAGCGAATCGTATATAAAACTAACGAACAAAAAAAAATCCAACACACACACACACACACACATATATATATATATATACAATATACAACTTAGTTTTTTTGTAGCTACTTAAGTACTGAGCATTAGAAGATGCTGGAACAAATCCTACTCTGCCTGAGAGACTGCAACAAACTTTACACACACATACACACACACACATTATATATATATATATTTATTTATTCCAGCTTCCTCTAATGCTCAGTGCCTCAGTAGTTACAAAAAAACCACATTTGTGGGATAGATCAGCTTCAGTCAACACAAGACTGAAGACTGGAAAGCTTCATCGAAGAATGAACTCTGACTTAATCAGCTCTATGATCATCTGAATGGTCTTCTCATCTGAGGAAAGAGCAGAAACACAAAAACGTCTGTTACTCTCGACACAGCGACCGAGGAGGAGGTTGTGGAGGGTCTGGGAAGGAGGGGATTTTAATGATGTTGAGGAATACCTTCCAGATTCATTTTGGGATTTGCCAGTTTTCTCTCCAGCAGAGAGTCCATGAGCTTGCGGAGGTGTTTGAAGATCACACCAATTCTCACCGGAGCCTTTAATGGAAAAACATTATTACTATATATTACAGTATATTACATTTATTTAAGGCACTTATTATGAGGATTGATGTGGGTGTGAATGTAGGCATGGATGAAGGCGAGGATGAAGGCGTGGATGAAGGGGTGGGTGAAGGGGTGGGTGAAGGGGTGGGTGAAGGTGAAGATGTGAGTATATATATAAAGGTGTGGATGAAGGTGAGGATGTTGATGTGGATGAAGGTGTAGATGAAGATGTGGATGTTTAAACCTGGAAGTGAATCCATCCGTCCACGGTGGTCAGTCTCTCATGATGCTGGACATCTATGTCCCCCCCAAACAGCAGAATGGGGTACGGGGACACAAGGGTGGTGTCCCGCAGGTAGACCTTGGAATATTTCACCTGGATAGGGGGTGAACACAAAGTTTACCAGAGAAGGGTGACTTTACTCCAGGCAGAAAACGGGTGATGTGTCTGCAGAAACAAACAGCTCAGAACAAACTGGCTAACTTAACCTGCAACACTACTGCACTTTACTGTCCTTCAGACACATTTTTAAATTTGTAGTGGTATAACCAGTGTCTTGGACTGATTATTTTTTTACAGACCACATCAAACAGCAACACACTTGTTTCTGAACACACCTGAGCTTTAGTGTCTTAAAGGCTGTTTATTAGGATGCCATCTCTGCAGCTTTTGCTGATTATTTGTTTTGCATTTTCCTCTTTGAGCCTGCCATAGCTGGCAGAGTGTGCGGACATTACTCAAGAGACTCCCTCTTTGTTTATGTTCATGGCATTTGTTCATGCTCTTATCCACAGCATCTGCTAAATATACATTCCATATATACTGTTAAGGCAACTCACCACTCTGCTGTCTTTACCTATGCACACACAAAAAATCAATTTTAACTGATTATTATCTGTGTACATGAGCATTAGAGGCAGGGTCTAAGCCACACCAGAGCTGGAACCGCACCAATGTTTCCAAATGCCCTTGGAGAACAAGCGGTGTCAAAAAATGATAAATATTATGTAATACATATAAAATATTATAATAAAACGCAAGAACAACAATATAGTAAACACAGCAAACAGTTCCAAGTGCACCCACGTGTAGTGAACAATGACCTGCAGCATGATCTGCAGGTTCCCCTGATAGAGCAGCTGTGGGTCTTTTTGATCAGTGGTTTTACCTTAACCCTCACCTACGTAGCCACATCAACCAATACAGTTACCATAGCAACCAGCTACCTACACTTTAGCAACCATCAAGAGCCCATAGAAAACTACCTAGCAACACCACTGCAACCATTTCAGTACCCATAGCAACCGGCTAGCTACACCTTAGCAACCACCAGCAGTACAATAGTAATCTCATAGCAACACCATAGCAACCAAAGCTCCGATAGCAACCATAGAATCACAATTCGCAGTTTATCCCGGAAACTCAATCTAGTTTTTCTTCTGATTATTTTTTGTGTGATCCGCACCTTCTCCTGGTAGAGCAGCCAGCCATGGGTCTGCAGGTTGCGGTTGATGGATGACAGGTGGACCTGGGCTTTCCCCTGTGGCGTGTCCACAGTGCAGGCCACCCGCTCCTGCAGGTCCACCGTGGGGGTGTAGATGATCCGGCCCACGTTGTCATAAAGCCCGGCGGTCAAAACCGCTGCCAGAACTGGGGCAGCCTGCTTGGAGAGCATCAGTGGGCATTTGGTTTTGGAGGTTTTCAACGCAGTTCTGCTGAAACCTGTCTGCTCCACCATCCGGATCAGCTCCTGCTTAACATTCTGACCAGAAACACATAATAAAACTCCTGCACTTTTCTTTTATCATTAAACACTGAAATATGTTGCTCTGTAATAATAAATTACCTTCCAAATGGTCAGAATTACATTGTTATGTTTGTTTATTTGGAATATTATTTTTTTCATGTATATTTGTATTACCTTAGTTTTAACCTTTCCAAATTTCTCTTTAATTAAAATAGTTTTATAATTTTACTGCACAGTCGACTCAGGGTTACATTTCACTAAACATGGTATGTTTTTTAACTATGTATGTAAAATATAAAGAACTTGAAAATGGATTAGAGTCAGAAACTTAAAAATGGGAGGTGAAAGAAATATTGCAATAATTATAACCAGACGTTATATTGCACAGCCCTAATAGTCATTCAAAACTTTTTATTTTGAAAACTTCTCTGAAGCTGCTCAAACCAGCTCTTCATTAAGGTGAATCATAATTGTGGACTTGGTTTAGGACACAGAATGACTTAGTAGACCTGTCTCAGCTGATTGAGTCAGTTGGAAATCTGATCTTTTACCAAAAGCATTCCCTGAACATAAAAAGCCATACGTCACTGTATGTGTTTATACGTCACTGTATGTGTCTTTTTGGGAATAAATTAGTCTCAGACACCAGCAAACAAACAAATGCGGCTTTTGCCTCATGCTTGATATTTTTGAAATTATATTAGTATTGCAATTTCACTGCTAAATATTGCTATTGCGCGGCCTTTCAAGATATTAAAGGTCCAATATCATCACATTTATGGAATTTAAAAGATAAAGTAAATATTGTTTTAAATAGTACATTTGCTGTAGGTGGAATCAGTTGTAAATCTGATGTTTTGCCAAAAGCATACCTTTATATATCAAAATATCAAATAATGCATCATTATGAACAAAACAATAGAGTAAATAACATTATACACTACTGAGATAGCTACGTTTCATGTTCTCTGAAAGTATTTCTCAGTAAAGAAATTGCCTAAAAGCATTTGTGTGCATGCGTGTGCGTGTGTGTGTGTGTGTGTGTGTGTGTGTGTGTTTGCGGGTGTGGTACCTCAATAGTAATGAGTGCAGTTCGGTTCAGGAAGTTTTTCCTGCAGTAAATCATCTCCGCTCGTGTTCCTTCACTGCGGACGTTCTTCCACCTGAGAGCAGAAACAGGAAAAAAAACACTCCCTCAGGAAACTTCAAATGAACGGAGGACCTAAACCAGTAGGTTCAGGTGTGTGTTCTATCAGAACCTCAGTGCTGGTGTCCGTACCCTAGATAAGCGTTATAGATGGTCAGGTGGTCGGAGTTGGCGACGCCGAAGGTATCCTTGGCCAGGTCGGCCTCCTCCTTTCTGCTCATTGGAGTGGAGAATGGAGATTTCTCAGACATAGCAGCAGCAATGGTAGCCTGCAGGGGATTAACACAAAGCAACCATTATTATTTAGGCTTATTTTATGGCTTTTCAGCCCAAAACACACATCAATGACAGATAATCTTCAATGTATACAATATATACAATAAACAAATATAATATTTGGTGCAAAAAATATGGTGCAATATATTTATTATACAAAGGTGTATGATGAAAAAGGTTCAGCAGTCAATAAGCTTTAAATGTGCTTGGAGGCTTTTAAACTCTTTAGTTTAGACCTGAAGCCACGAGTGGCAATGTCACCAGAGCTTCACAATATGCACAAAATATCCGTATCACAATTTTTGCTAAATTTACTGCTAAATTTTGCGATGCCTTTCAAGATATTAAAAGTCCAATATAATCACATTTCTGGAATTAAAAGTCTGTAAATATTGTTTCAAACTTCATACAACTGGAGTTAGTTGAAAATATGATGTTTTGCCATAAACAAACCCTTTATATATCAAAATATCAGATGAAATCAAGATCCTAAAGTTAGGTGTAACTGTGTCAATTTGAGAATAAAACTACTGTTATAGAACTGAACATACAGAAGCTGTTTTTGCGTCATAATTGATAACACACCCCCACTTCAGGAGTGTATAATTTTATTTGCTCATTACTGGTTAAATTCTTTCATTTCTATTACATTATGATCTTTTATATGATGTTCTGACCATGTATCTCAGTAAAGCAAATTGGCTAAACCTAAACACAATTTAGGCTTTAAATGAGTCATACAATGAAACCACATAAGTGAGTGTACTAAAGATCACTAATTGGTGGGACATACGCCTCCATTACCTGTTAGCTACATTAGCCTCATAGCTCCAGAGTTAAAGCTACAAAGTCTGCCAGAACTGTTGTGTCACGTAACTTACAACTTAAACATAACCTTTATTTAAAAAATTGTAGCTTACTTATTTTCCTTGTTTAAGTTGTACATTTATTTTTTAGATCTGTGTTTCAAATTTAGATTTTGACATTGTACTTATATTTTAACTTCTGCACAGTCAAAAACAGATGCATGTGACAAATTAGGAATCCTGAATCTTGAAAAGTGAACTGCGGGCCCTGAACACGTCTCGACTGTGTTTGGAAAAGCTGAGGTTTTGATGATTTCTGACTGTGATCTGAGGATTGACTCACGATGGGCTCCAGGCAGCCTAAGATGGCCCCGAAGATCAGCATCTTTCCGATTTTGACATTGACGGGCAGGCAGGCGAGGTGCTGGCCGAGCGGAGTGAGTGTGTGACTCTCTCTCTCACAGGCACCGATTTTCCTCAACACACTCACGGCGTTACACACAGCCTGCTGCTGAGGAGCGTCCAGCGCACGCGACAGAAACTCCTCTGGGGACCCATACTCACACTTCTGCACACACACACACACACACACACACGTTACCTATCAATGCTTACATCAATAACACATACATATTATCAATTATAGATACTGTGTGTGTACAAATTGAAATCTAGCAGCAGAGTATAGCAACCATACTCTGTGTTTGTGAGGGTGTCTGTCATGAGGTACGGGGTTAGCATATATGAAAAAGAAATGGTAAAATGTGTTACATTACCATGATATGAAGGCACAGCTCTTCCAGAGGAACCCTCAGGATTTCTGGCTTGGAGTAATCAATAAAGCTGTCGAACCTGCAGGAGACGGGAGAACCACAAGGTTTAGGCTAGGCCACTTACTTCCAGTGAAGGGCAGTCTTAATGCTTCAGGATTCAAAGACATTTTAGACAACACCAGCTTTGTGGACACAGTTTGGAGAAGACCTTTTTCTATTCCAGCATGACTGTACCCCAGTGCACAAAGCAAGCTCCATAAAGACACACAGACCCCGACCTCATATTGCTAATTATAATCATGTTCATATTACTGCTGCCCACGAATGTACCAAAGCAGCAACTACTAAAACTCCTGCATGTACTGCTCAAGTGAACCTGACATTGCAAGCATTCAAACGTTTACACACCTGAATTTGGGGTAGAGTCGAAAGCAGAATCCGTTTCTCACTCGCCCTGCCCTGCCCTGCCTCTGGAGGGCGCTGGCTTTACTCACAAATGTCTCTACTAGAGAGCTCATCTGACTGCTCTCATGATACCTGAACACGCGCACACACACACACACACACACACACACACAATTAAGAAAAATATATCTGACAATAAGTAGAGCTATAAGTAGAAGATAGACTGAGTGCATAATTCATAGGGGACACTTAAAATCCATTATAGGCACTGAATAATTCATAGTGGATACTGAAAAAACAATCCTAGATACTGAGCAATACGTTTCAAGAACTGAATTTAAAGCAGAATGCAGTTATTCCTAATCACCTGACTATACACCTGTTCAACAAAGGAAATCGTAAACCGGCTGCTGGTCTGTGACAGAACTGACTGTGTTGTGCTTTATTGTGTTTTCTTGTATTACCGGTTCTCTTTCGTTTTTCCTGTGTCAATCACAAACACCACATCTGGAATGGTGACCCCAGTCTCAGCGATGTTCGTGGACAGCACTATCTAAACACACACACACCCCAAATCATACACATCACACCTGCTCTGAGTAATGCAACACAACTGCAGAAACGAAACCCTTGCAGTACCTTTCTCACTCCAGCAGGAGGCACTGTGAAGGCAGAGGCTTGATCCTGGGAGGAGAGCGTTGAGTGAAGGGCCAACAGCTTATATCTACATAATAAACCCACACACACAATCATCATAACACTGCACAAACAATACAAACTTTAGCCACATACACCAACATTTCAACACCTGAATGACTTTACTTTATAATTGTTTATACTGTAATGATTTATGCTTAAAACCTGTTATGTTATGCAGGACATGAGCGTAAAAAAAACCAAAAAAACGTGCCATTACAACAATCTTGTATTATATTTCTGAAAACATTCCAAGCTTCTGATTGGTTGGAATCTGAGAACAGAGTGGTTTAGGAGGAATCACCTGTCTTTAGAGCTGAATCTCCTGTCTGTGGTCAGAAAGTCGTAAAGCTGCTGGATGTGGGCCAGTCCAGGCAGAAAAACCAGAATAGCACCGTCAATCCCAGCAAACTGGGGAGATTTATCTGAACACAGACACACACAGAGACTAGAATTACAAACTGCAGATACATATTGGATTAAAAGTTTATCACTAATCACTTCAGTTACAGAAACTGATCTGGGTCCAGCAGGTTGTCAGTGTCTGCAGTGTTTCTCAGTCTTACCCAGGTAAGCGAGCAGGTCCAGGATCAGGTCCATGTTGATCTTGTTTGGGTTCATGAACTGCAGGGCATGGCGAGTGCGGTTGCTGAAATGATCCAGCTCTGGACCCAAATCCCAACCACCAGCAGTGTCCCGCACAATCCTTTCCTGAACACACAAACATATAAACAAATTCTACCAGCAGCTCCTGATTTAATCTGATAGAAAGTAAGTAAAACTGGACTTTACTGTATAATGCTATTTTCATTTCACATGCCTGATGCAGATTCTTTTTTTTCTAAAAATATAATCATCTCTGCTAAAACACTGTACCTGGTGTTGCAGAGTTTGTCCTCCTTTCTGTGTGATGGACACACTGACCTCCTCTTCTTCCTCCACAAACCTCTGGCTGTAGTCTGAATCTTCGTCTAGAACATAACCTGTCTCCTCCACAATGTCCTCCAGGTGAAAAACCTAAAACACACACACACACACACACACACACACACACACACACACACACACACACACACACACACACACACACAC
>JBBPDE010194377.1:6920-17570 GCA_037974605.1 Nannopetersius ansorgii
TGTCTCAAATTAGAATTAACTCAGTTTGACAATATCCTACACCATACACTGATCAGCCACATAATCAAAACCACTGATAGGAAAAGTGGATGACACTGATTACGGCAATACAATGTGCAATATTTCTGATAAAACATTCAAAATTTTTGGGGTGGAATATTATTACTGGGTGAAATGTGCAATTAATAATGTGCAATTTTTCAGGTGCATTATTATTGTTTTTGTCAATGCTTATACCTGTGTGTGTGTGTGTGTGTGTATGTGTGACCAGCAGATGCCCCAAAAGAAAAACGTTCTTACATTTTCAGTGACTTCTCTGTAGTTCTGAACAGGTTTGAACTCGTCATCTGCATTGCTTTCGTCAGTCCATACTGAGTCCCAGTTACTTAAACTAGCCAGGTCTTTACTCAGCAATGGCTCAGAAGGGTTTTCCTTTTCACCCTGGATTTAAGGGAATGTAACATGAACTTCATAAAACAGCACATGAGTATCGAACAGCAGAAATACTAATGTGCAAAACTCCACCTGAACCACATCAATTAACTCCAGCTCAGGAAGGTCCAGAAGATCCTCGGTTTCTTTGCAGGGCTGTTTCTCTACACCATCTGTCAAAGCCTGAGAGGAACACACTGACGTTTACTATGTAAATTAAACAGTAAAAAATACAAAGGCAACCTACTGATCAGACATCAGTATGCTTATTAACCCTCAAGAAATATGATCAATAACTTCCCTTTTGAGAGGAAAATGAACATGAACATTCTGGTAGAGAAAGGCAATGAAGTCTATAAATGATATTTCAATATTTTAGGCTATATACACTACATTGCCACAGGTGTATAAATTCAAGCACCTAGGCAAGCAGACTGCTTCTACAAACATTAGTGAAAGAATGGGTTTCTCTCAGGACCTCAGTGAATTACAGTATGGTATCATGAGAGGATGCCACCTGTGCAACAAGTCCACTTGTGAAATTTCCTTGCTACTAAAAATATCCCACAGTCAACTATCAGTGGCATTATACCAAAGTTGAAGCGATCAGGAATGACAGCATCTCAGCCACGAAGTGGTGCCACATAAACTGACGGAGCACGGTCAGCGGTCGCTGAGGCGCATAGTGCACAGAGGACATCGACTTGCTGCAGAGTCAGTCACTATCGACCTCCAAACATCATGTGGCCTTCAGATTAGCTCAAGAACAGCGTAGAGAGCGTCTATAGCTGATCAGCTGCATCCAGGCCAAACATCACCAAATGCAATGCAAAGCGTCGGCTGCAGGGGTGTAAATCACGCCAGCACTGGACTCTAGAGCAGTGGAGGCACGTTGTCTGGTGCAGAATCACTCTTCTCCATCTGGCAATCTGATGGACGAATCTGGGTTTGGCGGTTGCCAGGAGAACGGTACTTGTGTGACTTCACTGTGCCAAGTGTGAAGTTTGGTGGAAGGGGGATTATGGTGTGGGATTGTTTTTCAGGATCCAGGCCTTCTCATCCAACATCAGTGTCTGACCTCACAAATGTGCTTCTGGAAGAATGGTCAAAAAATCCCATAAACACACTCCTAAACCTTTTGGAGAGCTTGCCCAGAAGAGCTGAAGCTGTTATAGCTGCAAAGGGTAGGCCAACATCATATTAATCCCTATGGATTAAGAATGGGATGTCACCTAATCTCATATGCGTGTAAAGGTAGGTGAGTGAATTATTTTGCCAATATAGTGTATTATAATACACAACTGTAATATTCTGAAATCTCCTGAAAAACATTTGCTCAGATTACTCTTTTGATAATATAATAACCCCAGCATGATGATTCCAGTAGTCCCTGCTACATATGCCTGAATGAATTTTGTTTGTTCCGTATCTTTCTCATGATGGCCATATTAATGGTAGACAATGAATCCAGTGATGTTTCTTTATGGAACTAATTTTTTCGCTTTTGTCATTTAATGCCGTTTCTGAACATGTATAAAATTTATTTACCACCTAGCTTCTTTTGCTCAGAATCCTTTTTGTCATGAAATGCCATTTTAAAATGTTCTTGTTAAATAGTGTGACACATCAACATTAAGTTTAGCATTCATTTTAGACCTGATTAAGTTTAGACCTGATTTTTAAGTTTAGACCTGTCTAGGCTATATAACAATAAAAGTTTAAAGAAACATTTTTCTCTCATTATGAGGACATATGATCCTTTTAGTTCATTAAGTACACAAACATTGCACTCATTCATCAGCAGTAATCCTAATTTATACGCCCATGGTAGTTCCAAATTATACTGCAGGGACCCAATTTTAAGACAACTTTCAGTAACTCATTTAAAACGCATTGTGAAGTGAAAGTGACCATTTGTCATACGTGAACACACCACAGCACAAAATTCTTCCTCTGCATTTAACCCATTCACCAAGTGAAGCAGTGGGCAGCCAGGAACATGGCGCCTGGGGAGCAGTGTGTGGGGACGGTACCTCGCTCAGGGTACCTCAGAATCGAACCCGATTCTGGGAATCGAACCCGGACTTTCTGGTCGCAGGGCGAATGCCCTAACCATTAGGCCACCAACTGCCCCAATTGTGTTAAGAGCACAAAAACAGGAAGTGTGTCAAACAGAAATAGCAGTAATACATCAAAATGTTGCCACCCTTAAGAACTTAAGAACCACATTTGAGTTAAAAAAAAAAAGACTTTAAACCTGCAAACAGAACCTGTGAGTTACTAAGATACTTCGTTTATATATACTCACCATCACTAAATGGCTTTCAGCATTTGAAATGCAATAGCTTTGCTTAGTAACATGATTTTTAGCAGTGGCCAAGACATTGAGAGTGTTGGTTTGTGCCAGATCTTTGAAAATGTTCTTATGCTTTGCCTCACTTTACACTCTTCTGTCAGGCAAATAATACTAAAAATAAAGTTCACACTACACAGTCCTTCAGTAAAAAACAAAAACACACTCTTCTGTCCATGAGGGAGGTAATGCCTGACCTCCTGTGGGAAAAGTGAGCAGGAAACTGCCCTGTCAAGAAAACTAAATAAGACGAGCCACACACTAGCCAATGGATGTTCTAGTGTGAAAAATGTCTCACACACACTATACCAGGAGACTGGTCCAGAAGGGTGGACAGGTGATGTATGTTTGTGAGTTTACTCCTTCTTTTCATGTCTGTGAGATGGAGGGAGCCACAGGAGAGAGCAACGGATGTTCGCTACATTACCTACAGCGATTACCTACATCCTACTTTAAACAAGCCACGATACTTTGAGTATATTCAATATATTGCCCACCTCAATTTCAGGGGTGCTTTCAAAAAGTGCAGTGGGCATTCAAGCGACAGGTGATATATGGGCCCTAAAAACCTAGCTTGATGACTGCTGTCCAATACCAGCTCCCTGTAATTCCTCACTTTACCATCTCAGCAGAAAGAGCTTGGCTGCATAACCCTGGTCCTGAGGACCAGAGTAATTTACAGAAAGCTAAAGGCAAACTGGAATGCTGCCCAGTACAGGCACCACTGCTCCTTTCCTGAGACACTAAATACTGTAAGTGTGCATAGTTATAATAAACTACCAGATATATATGATTACATACTGTACAAGGATCTTGCTGAGCCTGATCGTTGGAGTTTTGTCCATTTGTGACACCCAGTGGGGGAGTGAAATGTTTTATTTCCTCCAGCTGGCCCACTCCAAGATAAAGAGTTACAGGATTCAACTGTCTTAACACCTAAAAAAAAACATCACACACACACACAAACACACACACACACACACACCTGTTATCACAATACTGCAAAACGTTACTGTGATACATAAAATACTTTCTGAGCACATAGTGTAGATCACTGATACTGCTGAAAGTTAAAATATGTTAAAATATGATATGTACCATGAAAAATATAAATCTAATACGAATATACACATATATATATATATATATTTTTTTTTTTGGCAAATCATCAGACCGGTGTGCTAGCAGGAGAGCAGGCTATGGCATGGCCCTCTGCCTGCAGTGTACTGTGGATGTAGACATCCTCTTCAGTGTAGGTGTCACAGAGGAACAGCAGCAGGAAGTCTTTTTGGTAGCTGTGGACTGTAGCCACTAGGGGGCGCTCAGAGCACAGCTTCTGGAAAGTGTTAATCGCATCCTTAGTCCAAACTCCCTGTGATTAACAAGAAAATAATCATGTACTGATTACAGTAGTACTGAACTTTTTTTTTTTTTAATAATCTGTACTTAAAAATAAATTGAAAACCGACTGAACAAACTGCCCACTGTTATCTGGTACATGTCAGTACTGAGTTAATAGCTTCTGTGTTTCATATTCTCATAAACATTTTTGTCTTCATTTGATAATGAGCACTTTTCACAACTTACCTCTCAAACAGAATAAACTGTCTTATTTAAGTCCTTAAAAGGATTTGAACAGTGTCTCTATCTGGTATATACTTATTTTGTAAGTTAATCAGAATTAACTTGCAAAATAAGAACTCCCTCTTGCAATCAAACAGTCAGGGAACAAAACATACATAAATAAACAGGTATTAAGAACAAAATCTGAATAAAAATAAAATCAGTGGAATGAAAACAATCATAATATGAATACAAGTAGTAATATTGCACTTGTACCACTAGCACAGTATCGCTTTGGGTCCTTACTCATATGCAATTATCACCAACCCATGAACGCTTGGTTAATTCATTTAATCTACCTTTATTGGCTTGACTCCAACAAGTACAGATGGAACAGCTTGTGCTGGAAGCTCAGAATAGCATGACCTGCAGTAAGGAATTTAAGGGAAAAAAAACTTTGAACAAAGGACATGCTTGGTGAGATGTTTAAAAATATATTTTATAATCAAAATGCATTTCAGATGAAAACAAATAATTGTTCACTTTATAATAAAGGTAATAGGTCATTGCGCTAGTGTATGAAGAACTGACTTGAGAAATCGGAGGTTGTTCCTACTGACAGTGGTGACATCGCCAAAGTCCACGTAGTACACCTCCACCTCAGTGGCACTGAGAACCTGGTGGATGACTACACGGTAGAACCACATGTCTCCGGGTGCCACACAGCATACCTGTCCAGGTCGTACATATGCGTCTGGAAGTCGGTACCTCTCATCAATCTCTGGGTAGGTGTAACAGCTCCTAAAGAACAGACAGAACCACATAACCACCAAAAGAGCAATAGTTCCTTATTAATTTATTCACATTTACCACACTTTTATCCAATGTGACTTCCATTCCATAACTACAGGAGGCAGTCTCCCTGGAACTTGGGGTTCAGGGTTAAGAATCCGGTGGAGGTATGCTGGAGGTAGGATTCGAACCCATGACCTTTTGGTCCACAGGCAAGTATCCCACCCACGACGCCACCAGCACCCCATTTATTAACTCCTTTATTGTTGCCCTCGTCTTCTGGAGCTATTGCAGCCACAGTATAGTCATACTCCTTAAAAATGGCTCCGTTTATATTTCAGGACAGCACCTTGTAAGTATTGTACTTGTATATTTCAACAGTGCACTAGTGTCAGTCAGAAAAACGGAACAAAAATTAATGTAAAATATAAAAAATTAACCTCATTTCAATCATCACGTTCTCTAGAGTCCTGGACTCAAGGTTCTCGTCAAATCGAACAAAGAAGAGGCTGGGTGACTCAGCCTTCTCCACCAGAACGGGCACCAGCTCCCTGTCCTTCAGGCGAGAAGGAGGCTTCAGCTTCTGGCACAGCAGTGCATCCAGAGGAATCCCTGAACTATGGCTCAACATCGTCACCGGGTATATGTCCACAATCTGAGAATAGCGAGAAAGCTGAGTGAGCACAAAGTTCCTACAAAACAAAAAGGCTCTCTAAGGCTACAATGACATCACTAGCCTGAAGCAAACGGAAAATCATAAAAACAAAAACAATTTGCATGCCTTTTCCTTCCACTGATCATGCAGTTTTACTACCCTCATCCTGTGTTTGCAGCAGGTCAATTTTGTCCTAATCATGACGCATCTGTTATTTTGTCCTAATACTGAAGAGCTACAAGTTATATTTGTTTTTGAAGTTCATGATGTATGTGGGTAGTTTGTTAATTATGCTACAGCTTAGAATCGCAATTCCAAACATTAGTTTAACATTTGCCCTGCTTTCCACACTTTATACCAAACTTACTGGTATTGGACATGACTATTTATGGAACAATTTTGGGTCTTCCAAAGGGGATCATGAGGAGTGGTTTGAGAACTTATTAAAGATTTAGTAGCCATGTGAAGAAATGAATGACTGTTTTCAACACCTAAACTAACACATTGTCCTCAGACAAATGCAGCTTTCAAAATCATCTGGAGTAAAATGTACAAAACTGTAAACATCTGTAAACACATACAATTAGGGATGCACCAAAATGATTTTTTTTTTTAAATGAGGAAACACTTGGCCAAAAACCAAAAGATATAATTATTAAATTTTTAAAAGAATCTGTTACAAAACTATGAAAAATATTTATTTAGCATTCAAACAATGCACAATATAAAATACAATTTTATATAAAACATTTTACTTGGCCCCACTCAAACATTATACAATTAAATATCTTCTCTCATAAGTATTCAAGTGCATTTTAATATTCTGAATGAAGTGAATAAACAAAGTGCATTCAGAACAAGTGCAACTGTTGAAAGATATAACATTCTATGTAGGCCTATAACAAAAGTGTATCAAAACTAATACTGACATAGCCAATATATTAACCATAATCACAGGAAAACTTTCTTGCTTTTTCAGAAACACAGACTGAAAAAGTTTTCGCCTCATCTGTGCTTCATACTCTGTGCCTTTGTGGATGCACCCTCTCTAGAAATAGCAGCATTCCACGCTTTCCTTGTCTTTCTTATGGGGGTTTCAACTGACTGATACTAGCTCGGTTCGGTTCAACTGTAATCGTTTTTTGGTTGTTTTTTTTTTTGCTTTTCCATAAAATCTGGTACCCGGTACCATTCTTGGTACCACCTTGGCCAAGGTTCCATGCGTGCTGAACCGATATTAAATGATCACGTGTACATATTCAAGGTTACTCATTGGTGGTCGCTATGGTTACGCCAGTGTGGTTGACTGAATGTTAGAATTAGCGTTGTTTCTTTAAGCCTTGTCTGGTGCCAATTGTCTCCGTTTTGTGGCAAACAGAGTAGAACCAAAGTACACAAACTATTAAACAAGATATTGGCAAAACAAAACTAGATACAAGAAACCTGATGTATGGTCTTGTTGGTGATCCTGATCTCAGTATCTGACTCTGAAGACTCTTCGGAGATGGCTTGCTCATCACCCTGCTCCCAGGCGGATTTACTGCATCTAAAGTAGTAGCTCTCACTGGAAGGATTCAGTGATGACTCGTGGTCGGCATTTTGTGACAACGCTGGAAGACACAAACATTGCTCATGTTTAGTGAAAAATCATTATTAGAAGATGGTTATAATTTGTGTACAAGTGTGAAAGTCATTTCTTTTATTTAGAGATGCTAGAATGCCATTTTTCCTTTTCTGCCAACAAAAAATGTGTGTATCAGTTGATAAATATATTTAATATTTAATACTGAAGTACTACGCTTTAAAATGAGGCAATGTGGTACAAAATATTTTCTAGAATTACACTTTCTGGTGTTCTAATATAAACCTAAAAACCCCCCTACAATTTTTTAGAGATTCAAACTGGACTTGTTGCCCCCTGATTGTGTTTTACACTTGTATCAACCCAATATAAGTACTTGGCATTCAATTGTGCCATTTCTAATGGTGGCATTACACCTGTCAAAGCATTGTTCAGTGGGTAGCATAGAGATTAGTTTGATCAGTAAAATATGGGCAAGCTGCTCATACAGAGTTGATAGTGGATCTGATACCTGGTTGTGTGTTATTGGTCTTTAGATCCATGATCAGCAAGTCCTTTCCTCCATCCTCCGAGTCTGGCACCAGGTAGAAGGTGTCAAGGAGGGCTCCGACCATTTCAGTCCCAGTTAGAAATCCACATTGAGCCACTGGCAAGTCCTCATTGTACATTTTCTTAAAGGGGGCATATTATGCAAATCTCACTTTAATTATAATAGGTCTATGGGCTACACATGTTCACAAAATCACTCTCACATAAAGTAATCTCGCCAGCCTTATTATTGAAAGACCTAATATAACGTGTTGTTTAAACAAGTAAGTTTTGCATAATATATTCCCTTTAAACAAACAAACATTAAAGACACATTACTATTGTATGACCAGCAGATATTTAATATGTGGTTGGTTGATGAAGATTTTACCTTGTACTCTAAAGGAAGGTTTTGAATGGATATTCCCTGACTGTGCGCAGCTAAAACCTGAGAAGATATCCACACTAAGAGTAGTTAATACAGTAGAGCAATGAGCAAATATGAGAGTAAATTTTTGCTTTGACATACAGTACTGCTGACCTTTCGAAGCTTATCTTTCAGTTCTTGGCTGACTGTGCCTGCATGCCCATTTTCCAGAATTCTTTGTCTAAATTGCTCTTCAAGCTGCAATACAGTAAATATAATAAAGCCCAGTCATATCTAGAATATTCATATATTCAGCAGTATACACCAAGTAGTATATATAGCACTATAACACACACACACACATCTTGTAAACACAGTATGAAGCACTACATTTATAACACAGTAAACATTAGGAAATAAAAACCGAACTGATCAACAACCAATATGTCAACTGACAAACCTCTGTAACAGACTTCTCAAATGACTGCTGATCTTTCACAGGTTCTGGAACAGAGGCTGCCGGTTTTGCGTCTCGCACTATGTCCAATGGAGTTTCCTTAAGACTTTCTTGTACAGCTCTTTGCACTGGGGAAAAAGCATGACAATTTAAGGACATAAAGAAATGTGTGATCCAACCATTGTGTGCTGTGTCCCACATTATGTTGACATGACTGATGACATGAGCATGTTGTTATACCATGTTTGCCTGAACTGTTTGAGCAAATCTCCAAAATGGACTGAGAATAATGCCATTGTTTATTTAAATCTAGGCAAACTAACAATAGCGCTTAAAGAGACTTACTATTTTACCTGTACTACTTTAAAGTAAAGTACAAACATATTTTCCAAAGACAACTTAGTTATGTCAAGCTGTTCAGCAAAGTGTCATCCATGGTATGAAGAACAACTTACTTAAAATACTTATTATATATTTTATCAACAAAACAACTAATCCTGATGGCCACTAAGATCACATGTGTAAACTTTGTGTGGCATTATTCCTGAGGTAGTACTGTCTTTACATGTTAAAAGGAAATGTCACTGATTAAAAAAAATAAATCTGCATATCAAACTAATGACATGCAAATAGTCATTTAGAGTGGTTTGACTAGAAATTCCCCATTCTAACTAGACTACTGATGCGATTATTACATGAATATACGGAGCGATGCCAAAGAGATTAACGTGTGGCCTTAAATGTGTACGTTTTAATCCATGTCAAAGACGTACATATGTTCAAAAACGCTGAATATTATCAGCATTTGTTTGAGATATTTGTCAGCATTTGTTTTAGCTACAATGGCTAGATCAGACACAATGTATATTTAAACTTTTCTTCCCATTCACCACGACTGTGAAGAAACCCGAGTTGGCATTTCATCTCAATGAAAATTTGCATTTGTGGAATTTCACTTTAAGTTATTGCAAATGTTTAAAATGTCTCCAAATTTCTTATGAGACCATAAAAAAAAATCATATCATCTACTGAGCAAACACGGATCATTTCATTAGCACACCTGGTCTGGTAGGGGACCATGACATCCTTGCAGGCTGCTTTGAGAAACAGGCAGTGGGCATCTGTTTGACTGGGGAGAGAGCACCCTTCAGGATAAGCTGCGACCCCATGCAAGTCTGCCTCACGTCTATCATGTCTGAAGCAGTGGCTAGCATCTCCGCAATGGAGAAAAATCCATAATGTATGACAGAGAGAGGCCTCCCGAAGCAGGCTAAATACCGCCTCTCCAGCTCAGACAGCACCAGGGGGCCATGGGACAGTAACTGCCGGAGTTGGGCGCGCAGCTGAAAGGGCAGGGCAGGAGGTGCTTGGACCCGGCGGGGGAGGACAAACGGGTGCCGGTGGAAAGCACCCATGTAACCTCTTTTCGAGGTGGCATTCAGTCTGGGTCCACGCTGTTTGGAGACAAGCTCCTCGATGCCTTTTGTGGTCTCATCTCCTATTGCTAGAAACAAAAATTCAAAGTAAAATGTTATTAAAACTGATGGGGTATAAACAACAGAAGTGGAAAACAAACTATAAACATGGGGCAAAAGAATAGAGTGTCATCTATTTCTGCCTTAGTAGCATTCAAAGATGTGTAACACAGCTTAACCCTGTAAAAATGTGTGTATGTGTGTTCTATACAGAATTAAGTTTAAGCAGCTGTGACGTTTCTTCATGGACCACGGTGCAAAGTATAGTGTCATTCAACAAGTACTCACAAACAATAGATAACACAATAAACAGACAACTGTAACTGTAGTGTATAGTGGACACTATACCTTTCAGAGTAATTAGTAGTGCTTAGTTAAATAGTTGACATGGATTTAAGCTGTTTTTCAGGTAAGAAACAGTAGTGGACTTCTTAAGCACTGATGTA
>JBBPDE010194413.1:0-11887 GCA_037974605.1 Nannopetersius ansorgii
CACACACACACACACACACACACACACACACACACACACACACACACACACACACACACACACACACACACGTCTTCTCTCTGTCTTTTTTGTCTGCTGTCTATCACAAAGCCTGGCCTGTTGTGCTCAGTGTAATTTATTCTTTTCCATGACATTTGTGTCCACCTAAGCACCCTGGAAGTGTTTCCTGAACGTTAGCTGTGTGTTGGAAGTGTTAGTCTGCATACGGGTGGGATCTGACTCCTAATTATAAAGCAAAAATTCTGAAAGCAATTATAGTACTTTCAGCAGAACTAGAGAGGACAGGCATATAAAGGCAGGTAATTATAAGGTAATTATGTGTGTGGTCTCTATTTTAGTCTACGTCCTGGGCTAAGAACACAGTGACCTGTCTGCTGCTCTCTAGAGAGCATTTGAATCTTTAGTGTTCTTAAAAAAAAATTCTAATGCACTCTCAAGTATTGAGAAGTACGTTTCATTTTTCTCTTATTTCCTCTAAAGGTATTAGTTTCTCAGAATATACATATAGCATGACATGTTTGACTACATGTGAACAAATATAATTCTCAATTTTCATTCTTAATTCTTTGTTTTCATACATGTATATGTGTCTTTTGTGTAAGAAGGAAGTTCATGTGAACACAACTTCCCTTGGATTCATGTGTGTCTCTGCAGTTTTCACCATTCTCCTTTCAATGTCTATTTCACTTTCCACCACCGTGCACACTGTAAACCTCTGTAAATATCTGTCCTGCGTCACATCTGGGCTCACAAGAAGCAACTTCACAATACGATTTCTATGTGTTTTAAGTGGACGTGAACTGCAAGTGTTGTGTTTACTGATTTTTCGCCATATTTTAAAATTATTTGTGTGCTCACTGTACCTAGTGTCGTGTTTTATTTGACACCAGCTGTGGTTTTACTCTCTTTTTTTTCCACGTTGTGGACAGTAGAAGTTTTTATTTCTCCTTTCAGAAGGATATATCAGCCGCATGAATGATTACATTTTAAGATTTATCAATATTTGTTTAATATTTGCTTGTGTAACTTCTATAATGTTATACTATTTGTGTGTGTGTGTGTGTGTGTGTGTGTGTGCATAGCCATGCTCCACCTGATGCTTTCTTTCTTGTAGCTGCTGTTGGCAGGTTTACAAGCTTTATTTTACAAGATATTTTTTGAATAGGCCTAATGACTGCAATGTAAATTCACTAGTATTTCCAATGCATACTTAAACTACTAATTCCTAAATTGTGTATCATGTTTCTCATAATTTTAAGTATTGCACTCCTAAATATACTCAGTAGTGGTATATAATAATAGTCAGCTATGTTGTTATAGAAGCTGAGATAATTTATGCCATTTCTTTCCTTACATTTTATTATATAGCAGAAATAAAAATGACCATACTTTTTAAAATGAAGTTATAGACTACAAATTATGTGGACTGAAAAAAGAAGGCTTCCAAATACTTTTTTCAAATGCACGGTAAGCCTGCATTACAGACCATTAACCCTTTCTGGCCGAGTATAAAGTGTGTGACAGCCTCCAGTGGAATGAATAAAAAGAAAAGTGTTTGTCACTATTAGAAGTTTAAATATTGACTGGAATATTTCAGACACATCCCAACGTCCACACCTCAGTCAGTAGCTATGATGCATACTGGCAAAAACAGCATGTATGTTGCCTCAAGGCATATAAGTAACATCAAGATACTCTGTTATGGAGAGAGTCTCCACTAGCTAGCAAAATGAAAATAGCTGAAGCTGATACATTTACTGCTTAACCTGTCAATCCGATTTTTACCACTTAAAAGCTCTAACTGCATGGAGCAGCATGAGGTGTAAAAAAATGACAATTGAGCGCTAGCAAGAGAATATATTGAATGAATAGTACATTTTAAATGTACTTACTTTTTTTTTTTTAACTTTCTAGTTGAATCATATTTTCCAGCGTACACAACCTTCTAACAAAAGCTACAAAAGAACACATTAATGAAGAGAGCATGAATTGGTTAATTAATCTATTAATACTGCGTGGTGATGTATGTTAATATTCTCTATTCTTATTGGTTGTCCTGATGTTACCTGTGCAGGTAAAGATGAGGAATTTCCAAAGAAGCCACTGGGTCAGTTACCCCCGGATCCGACTGAAGCAGCCAATCACGTTGCTAACGGGCAGATGCCAGTCGGGCAGACAGTGGAAGATGGTCTGCCTGGTCTGCGTGTCCCCATTGAAACGGATGAAACTGCAAATGGGTCGCCGAATCAACATGGAGAGAGTCGGCCTGCCAGCCGTGCCGGGAAAGAGAAAGACACCTTAGACAAAATAAACCGGCCAGGAAAGGGTGACAAACGAGATGGACGAAAAGCAGTCGTGCTTGCACCGGTGAACCCAGGAACAGTCCGAACACCTGAGAAACACGGGCCAAACCATGCTGGAGCCAATCAAAACTCAAATGCTGGCACGAGCGGCCGTAAAGACGTCATCACACCGCGCTGGGTCAAACCTTCTGAGAGCAAGCTAGAGGAGGCCAAAGCAGCAGCTTTGAGGGAGAGCCAGCAGAGCCTGAGTGCTGGAGTCCCTCCATCACCCAGCATTCAAACATCTGAAGAGCAGCAGCAGCAGCAGCAGCGCCATTCCAGGTCTAGAGGCTTCGTTCCAGGCTCCAACCGTGGCTCAAATGCTTCTCAGTATGACAATGTCCCGGGAACTGACAGAGATTTCTCTGAGGTTTTAGAGGTGGAGCTTGATCGCCCACCTTCCCGCCCATATGGGGCAAAACAAGGAAGCCCAACCAGGCCTCCTAGTGGTGGGATCGGAATCTCAGCCCCACCTTTCAGAGTCCCTAAACACCCCCCAATACCACTCAGCTCTGATATTCAACCACAAATAACCTTCTCACCTGGCATGACGCCTGTCAACTCCTTATATACATCAAAAATGCTTCCACAAGAAGACAGAGGGTATGGAATAACATATGCAGAGAGAGCATATGGTACCACACGCGAGATTATTAATCGCTCACCTGAAAAAGTGTTGAATAACAGCTTTGCTACCTACAGACACCATCCGGCCCATATAACTCCTCTCCAAGTGGCACCTGCTGATTTTGGAGCTAGAATGGACAATACTGGAGCCCGAATGGACAATTTCGGAGGCCGCATTAACAATATTGGAGCCCGGATGGACAATATTGTACCTCGAATGGAGAGCAGCAGCGAATATGGACACTACCCAAGACAGCCAACCCGCCTATTAGGGTCTCCCGCTTATACACAAGCAGAACAGCGCTATGAAAGGCAGCGGAGAGGTGAAGGCTGGTATGGAGAGATGCTGGAGGGAATGATGGTGCCACCTCCACGCTCACCAGGTGGGTTACCCCGCTCACCTAGCTTCCAGAAAGCCCAGCTCTCACCCATCCACCCAGTCCAGGAGTTTTCCTTCCCGCCCCCAGCTGTCCCTCGACCCACATTGTTTGGAGGATCTCACTACAGACACGCGCAAGAGGCCTTTGCCCTGCAGGAGTCTATGCTGCTCTGAGAGAAAGTAAAGATAGACGCTGTATCCCAATTGGATACCAAACACTATTATAATATAAAGTATTGTAGTCGGGTTAGTACGCAAAATATCAACGTACTATACCATTAAGCACGACCTATGCTAATAGAATGTGGTGAAACATCATATCCAGCTGTGGCCTATGTTGAAATTACCAAATTTCTACAAAAGATTGCCATGGATTTGTTTATTTCTGGTTTTCATTGACCGCTCTCTATTGTCTCTTTGGGACAGAAAACACTACATAAAAAAGTGCAGTTTTTCCATGTAAGAACGACCGTGAGCTTGTTGGCTTAAGCTCAAATCAGCTTCTGCCATTTTTTCACATTTTTTTTCCAGCTAGCTCCAGATTTTCATTTCTTTTTGCTCCACCAACACCAAGCTTGACCAATTCTTGTGAATATTCTACATATTACATTTTCAAAAAGCACTTAGAGGCAGTGTTTTCTATACGATTGGGACACAGCATGTAAGAGACAGAAAGGTAGAGAATGTGAGTGAGTGAGCTAGCATGCGCATGAGAGAGAGAAGGAAAAGACCTGTAATGTATTTCTGAAGGTTATCTAGAGCTAAGTGTTATCTGGAAGAATGTGTGTGCAACTGCGCGTGTGTGCGTGTTCTGGAAGTTTCTTCATAAAGCAGAATTTCTGAGATGGATCATTTGAGGCAGATGTGAAGACTGTCCAATAGAACTGTCCGTTACCTCTTCACCTTTGGCTCAAGTTATATGGCTAACTGGGAAAGACAGCTTTTTTTCTCCCAAGTTGTTTCTTTATGTTTACTTGGTTTTGTTTGTATTGGTTGTGTTTTTGCCATCTTACTAAACCAGTATGGCAGGACCCACCGACTTAAGACATTTATACCTAGGACTTACTAAAGATTTTTATTTTTTATTTGTTTGGATGGTGAAATAACCTAATCCTTAACAGCAAATCTTACCAACTGATCTTTTTGAACTGTAAAATGTATAGAGAGATTTTTTTTCCTTTAATTTAAACATCCTTATGAGTACCATGACCTGGGGGGAGGGGGGTTGTTCCTTTTTTCATTGTTATTTTTTAATAATTTAGTTTTCTATAAGCAAGACATACTATATATGTATATACTGTATACATACTTTAGAGTTGATAGTATACAATTTGCTTGTGAATATCATTTTTAATGAGATTTAATTACAGTATGTACAGTTATGAACAAAGCATAGACAGTGGACATCCCTGTTAAAAGCATTTCAGTATGAATGCGCTAAGTTTAGGTCTTTTTTTTTTTTTTTAAATATGGGTTCATTGTAGAGAAACCTGTGAGATGAGATTCCCTTACAGTGATGGTGACAGGAACCAAAGGTTTAGATGTAATATGGCCATTGTATTTCCTATTCAGAATGACTACTGAACAACTCTCTCCTCAGTTTTTGTATGTAATGATGATCATGTTAACATAATGGTAAATGTCTGATCAAGAGCTTTAGATGTCTGGTTCCTGTCACCATGACTGTTAACAATTATATACCGTTCTCTAGATTGGATCATTTCACATCAACATCTTAACAATTGACTTAAGCAGACATTTAGAAAAATATTGTGGAATTCCTCTTTAACCTAACTGACATTTCAGTCATTTTGTTTCCATTCCATATTACATCCATTCCAGCCTGAAAGAACACACATACAGGTGGTCCAAGCTTCTATTTGGTTAAGTTAGCTCAGGTGTTGTCCAGTGTTGATGAACACTAGTATAATCACACAGCACACTCAGGTTAGAGCTTGTTTTTGTACTGAAAGCTGTTTATGTGAAGAAGCCATCTGTAAGAACAGCTTCATAACATTATTACACGACTATTACCTGCACATAATGCAGTATTTGTGCATGTGTCATGTTTTTGCAATAAAAGTTTCCTTTTTTCATACATACACACTACACATTAAAATGTTAATGACACTAACGGCTTAGAAAGGCCAGAAAAGCCCTTAGAAAAGAAAGGCCAATCATTCTTTAGGCTAAACCTTTTCTTCATACCAAGGAAGACACTTTTGGAAGAACAACACCAAGGAAGAGCATAAAGCATGAACATGGCGTGTTAATGCTAAATATAGACAAAGTAAATATCTGTTTATTTAAGAAACAAATAAGAGTAAGTAGCTGCCTTTTAATGTTATAATTTAAAAGTGCTCAAGAATTACATGAAGACTTTCAAACAAGGCAAGGTATCCACAAATTTTAATTGTGTGTGTGCGCGTGTGCATGTGCACGTACATACACCGATCAGCCATGACATTGAAACCCTGGCAAATACTGAGTGGGTCCCCTCTTGTGCACCCTCAACAACTCGAGTTATTGCGGCATGGACTCCACCAAACCAAAGGTGTGCAACAGGATGTTAGCATCAGAGCCATGTCTAACCATTCCCGAACATGGTGGTCGCCTAGCGATTAGAGAGTTGCCTCTGTGATCAGAAAGTTGTGGCTTTGAGTCCCAGGACTGCTAGTGGCACCACGTAGGTAACCTTGAGCAAGATATTGTCCCCACTGCTCCCCAGGTTCTGTGTTAATGGCTGCCCACTGCTTCACTTGATGAACGCGTTAAATACAGAAGAATTCTGTGTTGTTCACAATGTGTGGTGTGTTCACGGATGACAAAAGGTCACTGAGGCAGAGTGCATTATCCTACTGAAAAAGGCCATTAGGGAATAGGCTTGCCATGAAGGGGTGCCTTGGTATGCAGTAATTTTTCGGTAGGTGGTACGTGTCAAAATAATGACCATTTGAACGTTGCCCTGCTAGTTCTGATGCTCACATACCCAGTGCAGGGGCCTTCAGCACTGGACATGGGTCAGCATGGGCGCTCTGACCCGTCTGCAGCCATGCAACCCCCATATACAGCAAGATGTGCTGTATTGTGGGTTCTGACATCTTTCTGTCATAGCATCAACTTTTTTTTCAGTCAGGCAGTCTTTGGTCCCCACATGCATCATGTGCCCATGATCCTAGCTTCAGCTCATGAGTTGTCCTTCATTGGCACTGTTTTGGTAGGTACTAACCACTGCATACCAGGAACACCACATGACCTGCTGTTCTGAAGAATTTTTGCTATCAAAACATTAAGAACTGGTTGTTCACATGCTGCTTTATATGACCCACCTCTGTGTGTGCGCTATTCGATTGAGATTACTTTTTTACTTGTCAGTGGTTTTCTGTTGTAGCTGATCAGTGTATATGTATTGTCTCTTAATATTTTCTTATATAAATATAAATTATAATTTGTTCTTTTGATCAAGAAATATTTTCAGTTACTCCATACTACAAACAGCTCTACATTCCGAGTAGAAAACAGCCTGGATGCTGTTTTAATACAGCCCTACAGTCTGGAACTGCTGACGAATCTGCTTATATAGCATGTATTATTTGTTAATTCTTTACTTAAATGACTAAGAAAAAGAGTCAAAGTGGAACTTTGTGAGACACTCCTAGTGTGTGGCATATGATTTTGCTATGATGAGTGTAAGGGGGCGTATGAGAGCTTGTGCTGTTCCATCCATCATTTTACAGTGTATGTATGACTTGGTTATATAAGCTTAACTCATCTGTGCACTCCTCCTAACCGCCGTGCCCTCCAATGTCTATGATTCACAAAAAAGACTACTACAGCATTTTTGTTTGTTTTAATTTTGCATTTTAATGTAATGTTTATCACATTTCTTTTGTGACATTTCGAAGAGGCCCACAACATTAAACACAACAATATGTAATAATCCTTCTCCTATGCACTCATGTGCACTCTCCTAAGCACACGCACAACTCTCAGGCTGAGTTATATATCCTACCCTCCACATATTTATAATCACGATGAGCATGTTTCTGCCATCACGAGCTGAAGAGTGCTACTACAGGCCTGTATCTGTATATATTGTTAAGAAGTAGTGCATTTTGATACAGAGTTTTAATTGTGATTGTTTTGACAGGAGGATCTTTTTTTCTTTCATTTTGGTTAAACTACTAAACTTGGATCAAAAATGACTTTCTCTAATAAAAAAGAAACCAGAGTGGTGATGAACATAATCTTTGTTTGTGGTGTCTGTCTTTCAGTTTTGTGTGGGGTTTTTTGTTAGTTTTTTTTAAAAATAATTTTACATTTTAATTAACTGATAACCCACACTTCCCTGTAAAAGCATAGGCTTGTTTTACCACCTGGTGGCAGCACAGAACAGGCCTAAGAGGCAGAGGCATTTCAGTGCTTCCAAAGCTGTGGTCTTCTAAAAAGTCTTCTTATATTCATGGTTGTTAAAATATATACATATATGTATGTATGTGTGTGTGTGTGTGTGTGTGTGTATAAATATATGTATATATACCATGAAGTTGTGGTTAAATGAGTGCCTATTTTTATAGTGTAAACCTTAAATATGCCCCCACATATGCTTAATACTTTACCCCTAAAAATTTTTAAGATAAACTCAATTCATACTGTACAGTTTACACAACTGCTGTCACAGTGCTAGAATGGAAAATACAGATATTATCCCTGTATAGACTGCACTTTAATACATGCGTGCGTGTTTTCTTTGATATGCCACTGTTGTTTTCTTTCGTATAAGCAGGGTAAATACAGTAATGAATTCATCATATTTGCAATAATATAATATACAGGGCTTTAAGAAAAATAAAATAAAAAACATAACACCCGAGACGCTCCACAAGGGAGATTCTGTATCACAGATGCGTCACAGGGCAGCAGCCAATCAGCAGCAAGGAGAAATAAATAACTCAGATTGGCTACTGCTTTCTTTGTATTTTTTGGACAGTACCAAACAATTTTTAATTACATTTTATTGTAAATGTAGGTGAATTTGTCAATGTTTATGGTACAAAATTTGTGAATTATATACTTCTTAATAATTTTTTTTTTTTTACAATAAGCTGTAAAACACATGAAAATTTATATCTTGCCATGAAAACAGCTGTGATGTATGGGACTGGTCCGCCACGTGCCCTCGTCCTAGTGCTGGTTGTTTGTTTGGGCACGGTACTTGATTGCCTTGCTAAGCACCATGCCCAAACATAAACAACCCAGCAACCCAGCGAGGGGACAAAAGCAAAAAAAAACCCCAAAAAACAGGATATCTGCAGTTTCTGCGAAGGTGCGGGTGTTTCCACATACAATAATTAGTTCGGTTCTCTGTTTGCTGATATACTTCAAGATATTTTAATAAAAGCAGCAGCTTCAAATCCACATAACTAACATTCTGTAAGGTAACTAACGTACATTAATGTATCAAGTTCCATGTCATTATGAACCATTTCTGTTGGGTCATTTGTCATTAAATTGCCTTACAGTATAAACTGAATTGCCATGCAGTATAGCGAGTAGCTTGAGCTTTTTGGTATACAACATATAAGATGAAAACAATGAACTTATGCATTTTTGATAAAACAATTTTTTTTATCTCCTCTTAAACACAACTTATGATTATTAATAGATAGAATGATTAATTATGCATATTCTTCCCCTACACCTTTTGCCTACACATTGAATATTTTTATTAATGGACACTTTGTTTTTACATTTTCTTAAATTATTTTTCCTTTAAGTAAAACTGAAATTAAAATTGACCCTTTTAAACCTTTTCCATGTATATCACTAATCATATTAAGCAGTATTCATAATGTGAAATCATTTTAATCCTGTTCTCCAGCAACAGTCCAAAGTGTAGCGATTTGTCTGCTCTTGTCTTGTTTCCTACAGCCACCATGCACCACTGAGTGGGGGAAACTATACTGACCAACACTTACCCCTCCCACCACTCACACCTCAGGCTCAGCTAGCTAAGAAATCCTCCCTGACAATATTATACAGATTGGAAATGCTTTGGGATTTCTGATTCAGGATAGCAGTCTTTCCCGTTAATATTTTCCAAGAGTGTCAATATTACACAGTATCCTGCACAAACTGACGTTTACCCAATTTTCACACCCTTTCTTACAGTCTTGCCATCAAACGTCTGAAGGCTAATATAGCTAACAAGTAATGGAAGTATTGCAAACTATTTGCCTCAATCATCACAAACTTGCCTCAGACTGGGTCAGGGTGTTAAGTAATCTCTAACAGACTTGTTTGGATGGTTTCTGACATTTCTTAACACACTGTTATCTATAAACATCAATTACATTTGATGTGATAGGAGCATGAAGGAGGAAATCTGTTTAAATGAGATCAGTTTAACCATACATCCCTTAAAGTGTGCACTCTACCAGCTGTAGACTTGAAGACAAAGGATGATCCTTTAGAAGATAAACATCCTCCCTCAGAAATCTGAGCAAATGCCCGTTAGCAGTGTTTATAGTATGGCACTTGATTGAGATGAAGTAGGCCATTGTTTCTTTCTCTCAGGGTGAGCAAGGGCGGTGCAATGGAAAAAGTGAGGCTGAGTTTATACGTTTAATCGTGCAGCTCATTTGCAATAAAAACATCACCCAGCAGATGGCCTGGGATCAAAATGGGATGCAGCAATACCAGGGAGACAATAGTATTCAAAAGTTTGGAATCAGTGAAACTAGTGTGAGCACAGACACAAATGTAAAATGCCACAAATATAATAATATAATAGTAAGAAGCTGTAAAAAGAAAAACATTCAAATGCATCCATGATGAAAAGAGCTGTAGATGAAAGATATCTGCTACTCTATGCAAGTGACTGGTACTGTCCTGCATTAGAGCAAATTTTTGGCACAAGACCTTCCTGTTGATTCCTTAATTATGCAAAGGACACACTAAGGGCTGAGAAATGGGACACTCTACAACCTTGCAGGCACACACAGATGGAGAACACAGGACTTGAAGCAGAGCCGGTGCATAAAAAAACAGGCAGTCGTTTAGACTAAAACTTTCTATGTTCCTTCCCTGAAATATGCAACATTTTGTTTCACCTAGTGATTTCACACTTGGTGGCACTGACTATGAATTTCCCCGTTTGAACAGGGCCAAACCTGGTTGGAGTCTACAAGCTATGAGAAAAGAGGTTTAAAGGTGCATTATGTTCACTTTCCCACACCACCATAAAGGCCTATAAAGCACCATAAAGCCTTCAACTTTTCCACACTGAAATATGATGCAAAATTTTGCCTTGGGTCTCAAATGTCATGCAACAGTATTGTGTGCCAGTTGCGCATACAAAAGGCTGGCATCTGTTTAAATGTAGAAAGGTTCATTAAGGTCCATTTGTGTTGCTTGAATGAGGTTTAATATGTTTACTTTACGCTACGTTTACGGCATTTAGCAGAAGCTCTTATCCAGAACGATGTGCTCTAGTTGTCTTCGTCTGTTCTTCAAAGCTAGACCCAACACTTGATTTTACCAAATGACTGCAGGCTAAGCTACACACCTTAGCAAACCCTGTCAAAAGAAAAAAGGCAGAGGTTAATACACAAGTGAGGAAACAGTTAAGAGGGTAAGGGCCAGAGGTTTTTTAAATATAAAGAAAAAGATGTATAAGAAATAAACAAGAGGACTGGCTAGTCACCAAGATGCTCCTTGAAGAGGTGGGTCTTCAGACGGCGCTTGAAGACAGTGAAGGACTCCGCAGATCTGATTGCAAGAGGGAGTTAGTTCCACCACTGGGGGGCCAAAACTGAAAAGGGTCTTGATGCATGTCTTACTCTTCTTCTGAGCAATGGAGGTTCAAGATGAACAATGCTTGAAGCTCTATAAGGTTGAGAAGTTACACACTACTTGATCAGTGCTGATAAGTAAGGAGATGCAAGTCCGTTCTTGGCCTTGAAGGCAAGTGTTGAGGTTCTGAAGTTGATGTGAGCGGCCACAGGGAGCCAGTGAAGGTTCCGTAATAGAGGCGTAGTGTGTGAGAATTTAAAAACAATGAATCTCGCAGCTGTATTTTGAATCAGCTGAAGTGGTCCCGTTGCCTTCAGTGGAAGTCCAGCCAGCAGAGAGTTGCAGAGGTCCAGATGACCAGAGACTACTCCATTTTTGCATTAGAAAGAGGCATATTCGTGCTTTTTTGTACTTCAACAGATTTAAGACAGTGTGTATGGTGTGAATGCAACTTACAAAATAACTGCAACTGAATATGACACTGTTGTGTTTCCAACCCAAACAATACTAAGTGTGTAACAGCATTTGGACTGCTCCATTTCACCTGACTGTGTTCATGGAGGCCTTGTTAATGATCTGATGAGCTAAAATGGAGAGTGAGAGTGGAGAGTCTTTTTCTTTCTGAATGGAGGACGCCTGTCCTTTTTTGCTGTTATCAAAACAGACTAACGTAATGAAAGATGGAATAAAACACTAATAGACCACACACACAAACCTCTAGAGA
>JBBPDE010194419.1:0-17563 GCA_037974605.1 Nannopetersius ansorgii
ACCCTCCTGCCAGTTTTAATGTTTTCCTACCACTTTATATGTATCTACATAGAGAGTGAGGCCGAGCAGGAACAATGCTTATGAACCTCAAAGCTTTATTTCGAGGCCTTGGTACTGTGCCCACTGTGTTTGTGTTCTGTGTCCTTTTGTTCTTATTCCAGGGAATATGCTGCCTATTTAGCCTCTGGGGCTTTAGTTGAAACACTACATTCTGTTTGTTCTAGATCTCATTACTCCATTACTGTCCGCAAGCCTGGGTCCGTGAAAAAGGGAGGTAATGTAATCCTGTGCATCCGAACAAGGGTCAGGTAGCGCTCTCAGCAACAGTAAACTGCTGCTGTAATGCAAAAAACACCTTTTTCCAGGGACTCGGAGGGAATCCTTTGCACATCAGGTGCTGTGTGTTGGACACTAGGGGTCTAAAGCTTTTCATGGCGATGGAGAAAAAACGAAGCTGGTGGAGGTGGTCTTCAACAGACAGCGAGTACATCACAACTCCAGTTGGTGCGCTGAGGTGTGTACTTATATTTAAATGCTACAACAGGGTTAAGTAAAACCCTCTGCTTTACATAGATTTGTATGCCAGAGGACTCAGGTGTGTTAGAGTCGGAAAAACACAAAAATATGTAGAACATGGAGTCCCAAGCACTGACCTTGGGTCCCACTGTGACTTCTTTCTCACTGTTCTGTGATCTGGTATGATACGCATCTGGTCTGATATCTTCTTTCTCACTGTTCTGTGGTCATCTGGTGTGATATGCTTGTGTTGTATATGCTTTTTTTCAACAAGGCTTAAGTTCATTTACAAGTTGCAATTGTGGCTGGCCACTGAGTACAGACTATGTGAGAAGTGAAAATATGAATATAATTATCAGTTTATAGGTCTTTAGTGTATGAATGAATTGACCTTTCCATTGCTCTGCCCATGACTTCCATTCCACCTAATGAGAAAATCATTTCTCTTATTTAGAGGTTTTGTCATTTAAAATGTTGCTTTAAAGAACAATCTTTTTATTTGGAAATGAGGAGAAATATTGTCAGCAGGTCTTAAAACTAAGGCAAAGCTTTTCAGTTCAATACTTGCACCTATAAAAGATAAACCCATGTGTGTTTATGTGTGTGTGTGTGTGGGGGGGGGGGGGGGGGGGGTGCGTGTATTTAGTATAGTATTAAAAAAATCCCAATAAAGGTTAACAGGTTTTCTCTAAACTTCAGTGCCAGCAATGCCACCCACTGTTTTTGTTTGGAAACCCATGATCATGGTTTCAACATGAACTATGTCCACAATCTTAGTCAGCTGCACTGTCCCCACCCAGAACAGGGCCTTCTGCTGAGGCTGCTCGTCCAGAGTGAACTGGAACGAACTGGCCCATGTTTTTGTCTGTGGGACGATGGTTATCACGCATCTTCTTTCTGACTGTTCTGTGATCACCTGGTCTGATATGCTTGTACGTTATTTTTTTTCAATAATGGTTCAAATTCACACTAAAAACAGTGTTAATAAATCATGAAGCCACTAACAGTCCAAAGTATTTGATGGTTTTGCTGTGTACATCCACCGGGAACCATGAAAAACCAAAATAGCTGCGTGGCGTTAGCATAATCTTTACAAATTGCATGGTCATGCGTATGAGGTAAATGACCGACCTGGCTTCAGGTGAAAGTACACTTTAGTTAATTGGCTCAAAAACACAGCATGTGTTTTCCACCCTTTACTGATTGTACACCCAGCTCTGATCTCTGATAACAGCTCCTTTTTTAACCATTAGCTACTACCGAAGCTGCCATCCACTGTGCACTGTGAGTGATGCAGGTTACAGACCTAGAAACTTCCAGGACATTTGCTCCTTCAGCTAGCACCTCTGGCCTCCTTTCTTTCCACTCATCTTTCTGCTCATTTTTGGTGAAATTGCGTTTAGCTGCTATGCAGTCCCACAACTACCCATCATTTTTAGATCTGCTCCAGCTGTAGCATTAAAAAGCTACTATTCTTCTACACTTTTAAATGCTTTTCTTTGTATTATTGTATTTTTCCTATCATTTTTATGCATCTTTTATCAATATTTTTATTCTATTCCTGTAAATCACATTGAAGGAACTTAACTCATTTTCCTTAATGCTCCCAAATTGTTCGTTTATGCACACTCTTCCGTTCCCAGGTGGCACAGACAAATCGATGCTGCTGTGTTCGCGGTTCAGAACTTGTTAATTTCTCATCGCTGACGCGCTTGTCGGCGACAGGCGCTTGGGTCCCAGGTGCTGTTGTGATGTTGTTCTTGGGTGAGCAGGTGGCAGGTGTGTACAGGTGTGTGTGGTAGTTAATCCTCTTTTTGGCACTGAGGGAATGGAACTAACAGTGACTCCAGTCAAACTAATTTATTCTGCTGTTAAATATGTCTGTTAATTAAAGGACGCGTGTAGAACCAGCCACTGAGTGTCACTCATTATAAACCACAAAGCTACATTGCACTGCTGTTCCTAGTCTGATAACTCTTGGAAAGCCCCTTGGTTGGATGGCCAAGTTGCAGTACTGGGACTCCAGAGCACCAAAACGTGCCCCTAATGTAAGCAAATGTAATACATTATCATCTACCTGAACCATGGAGACAAAATAGCATTTCAGTAATATCTGCGGTCTGATAAAGACAACAAGGATATAGTTCTTAAACCAGCCCTCAGAGACTCCAAGTTAATCTCCACTTTTTTTTTTTCAAATACTGTGTGCTAGGAGGTTTGAGCAAGAAACTGTGGAATGTCTGGGGATCCCTGATTACTGGTATCATGTTTTAATCATGTTTGACAACAAAACCAACAGACTCAAACTGACCAAACAAACCAATATAGAATGTAAATTGAATGTATTACAATCGCAATTATTGTAAAGGGGGCGATAAGTAATGTTTGTTTATTTGATGTTGGTTAATAAAACCTTTAGAGTTTAGCAGAAAGTAATATTTGTTTATTTGATGTTTCTTAACAACACCTTTAGAGGGCAGCAGTGAGCACTGTTTGTTTATTTGATGTTCGATAGCTTTAGAAGGCAGCAGTGAGTACTGTTTGTTTATTTGTTGTTTGATAATACCTTTAGAGGGCAGCAGTGAGCACTGTTTGTTTATTTGTTGTTTGATAATACCTTTAGAGGGCAGCAGTGAGCACTGTTTGTTTATTTGATGTTCGCTTTAAAAGGCAAGGGTGAATAATGTCTATTTATTTGATGTTTGTTAACATCTGTAAAGAGCAGTGGTGAGTAATGTTTGTTCATTTGTTATGTTTGTTACCACCTTTAGGGGGCAGTGAGTAATGTTTCATTTTTTAACGTTCATATGCTTGGGACTTGAAGCGAGTGGGCCTTCAGGACTGGGTTCTGACACCACTAACCCTAAAGGATTAAATGTCTAATACCAGCTAATCGCTTTAACTATTGTAAACCTGTTTGCCTCACGTTTCTCCGGGGAAACATTTATAACTAATCATTACTAGACAACGGGATCAGCTATAAAAGACACGCAAGAGACTGTTCCCCCCAGGCAGCAATGTCTTGTTTCCATGCTGGTTTGAAATGGCTCTAAAATAAATCTTTGAGGGAGGCTATGGAGGGAGAACTGTGTAATCTTAACCCACAACACTGTACAATAGTCCAGCTGTACCATGGTGACCACTATTGATGAAATATGATACAACAGCTCAGAGGCTTTAAGGTTGTGTGTAATAATCAGTATTGCTTTGTGTAGGTGTCATTCTGAACCTTAGAATTACTGGGATTTGCTTGGGTTGTGTAAGAATGACCAGGGTCAATATTGAATATTGAAAAATGAATATTTCTTTACATAACCACAGCAGAGTCCATGTAATGGTCAGTCTTTGCGCAATTTGTGATATACATATTTCTTTGTATTCTAGTATGTTACAATTACAGTGGAGGAATATATCATTAAAACTAGTGCTGCATTATGTAAGCACTTAACCATTTATAAACATAATGTTTTCCAAATAAGTCAAACTTTGCTATTAAAATCACCGTAAGGCTCAGTTCAACAGAGACACACCAGCAGAGAAAACTACTGACATTTGTAACATTTTCATAGGTGTAAAAATGCACAAAATACTGTTAAATACTGCTATCTTTTGTCTTCTTATTGTTTATTGTACAATGACTCACAAATGACAGTCGAATATTTGGTGTATTATAAGTATGTGTGATAGTAACAGCAACACGAACAAAATAAAATATTCTTCTTCTTCTTCTTCTTCTTCTTATTATTATTATTATTATTATTATTATTATTATTATTATTATAGAAGTTTTAACTACTCTTCAGTTATTTGATGTTATTTGTTAAACAACAAGTGGTCCGTACTTAAGTAATACTTTGATGTATTTATGAATATGATTATGAATTGGATTAGCCCGTACACCCCACCCAGCCCACCCCACCATCATCATCACCACCAAGTAGGAGACCCCCCAGATGTTCAGTTATAATTAAGAATACATAATATAAACCAGCAACTATAACTGAGCAGAGTCTACAGGATCTCAGGAGTCTGGGTTGAAGGGCCGTGATGTAACAGTTCTGTCTCTGTCTTCCAGAAAAACGCAGGTGTTCTGGTTTAATAACGAGTAGCTGAGAGAGTGAAAGGTCGCGCTCCGGTCTGATCTGTATCGCGCGCCCCTCCTGATGAGTATCTGAGTCTGTGCACAGGTGAGGCTCGAGGCTCTTGCACCTCTCGTGACTTTATCTGCGCCAGCAGGAGTCACGTGGCTTCAGATACGGGCCGGTCTGGTGGGTGAACAGAACTCTCAGCATCTATGGCAACCGACTACAGGGGTGTGGCTCTGAGCTAAATTGGGTGTGGCCCGTACCGCGAGGGGCGGGGCCCGGCTTACTACCTGAGCTGCGTTCAGCGCCGTGAGGCCAAAACAAACACGACCACGAGGAAAGAGTCAGAGAGAGCGCGAGAGAGAATGTGTAAAGAGAGTGTGTAAAGAGATAGAAACAGTGTGTAAAGAGTGAGAGAGTCCGTGTGTGTAGAGTGTGAGAGAGAAACAATCAGTGTGTAAAGAGAAAGAATTATCGAGAGGGGAGAAACAACCAGCGTGTAAAGAGTGAAAGTGGGACATTCATATTGTAAAGAGGGAGAAAGAGAAAGCGGAACTTTCAACCGTTCGGTTGATGCAGATTTCATTCGTGCTGAACCATGAACGGAGCCAAATATTTGAACAGGCGCTTTTCTCTGGACAGTCTGGGGTGAGCCACAGTTTTTAACACATTTATACCAGCGGATCTTTAAATGATTTATTAATTTATTCATTCATCCATCCATTAATTCAGTTTTATTGTTACAATACTGTTTTATTGTTGTTTAGCTTTCATGCTTCCACACTATGTTAAAAGGCTGTGTAAATCTGTGCAAGGCTGCTCTGTCAGGACAGTTAGGCATTCGGACAGACTTGCAGGGTCCTGAGTATCCCTGTTGGTGTTTCTTTTTTCTACAGAAGCAAATCTTGTTCACTGTCTGTTAAAGCTTAAAGCTTACTCGTGGAGCAACTTATAGAGGCTTTAAATTTTAAATACTTAAACTAAACAAAACATCTTCTAAATAGGCAAATGTAAACAAAAAACTTTACATGTACTGCAACAGTAAAGGTGTTTCCAAGCACCTTTCTCACATATTACCAGCACTTTGTCTTACCCAAAAGAGGCTGCATATATTTTAAATAATAATATTCAAAGCTTTTAAAGCCTTTATAAGAAGAAATGCTTGAGGTGTTACAGCATATTTATCACATGGTCATGGGAAAGATAAATCTGTAATCCGAAATGACAATTTTACATTCAGTTACACAGGTCAACAGGTCAGAATCATCAGAGATACGTTTAGGTGTTTCATATGCTGATTTTAAATCTGTGTGTAGTTTTTCCTGCATGTACACTTTTTGTGATGAAGCTAGTTCTGTATTGCATGATAGTTGGTATAATAATCATATTCTAAGCGTTTTTGAAGAAACAGAGGGAGCTGACTGACACTGATCATTATATGTATGCCACAGTGTGGCCTGTCTGACTTCACACTGAAAATATTGAAACAGTTACTTGATTGGTGCCTGGGGTTTAATAAAAAATACATGCAAGTCTATTGCAAATCTAATGTTACTCATAATTCAAGAAGTTGATTTGACTGGAAAAAAAACCTTAAAGCAGATCTGAAATGAGCATGAAAAACTAGTTTAAAAAGTGTGTTGTGGTTTCTGATGATTATATATATTTTTTGTTGATCTGTGTTCTTCTCTAGGTTTAATAGCATCATGGCTTAATTTAATTTAATTTAAATTAAATTAAAGATCAAAATAATCAACCTAAAAGTATCACATTCTCTCTCACTGTATTATGTGGTGATAAGCCCACATCTCATGCCAAATATAGTTGTGATATATGAGAGAAAGGATGTGTTCCTGGAAGCTGCTCATAATATTAGATGAGAGGGCTTAAACTATCCATATCTATCCATAAACTATCCATAAACTATCCATATCTCGTGCAGTTGCTGTACTACAAAGCTGTCCATGTATTATATAATACAGCTAACATAATTCCAAAGCACATTAATATGTTTCAGGTTTTAAAACATAAACATAATCTTGACTATCCAATGGCATTCATGATTATATCCGACTCTCATTGTAAATGAAATAATATATTTTATGTTTGTGAGTGTATGTTCTATTGTTTAAAGACTTTAAGCAGCCAATAACACCTGCCTTAACTAGCACTGAAATCAGACTGCAAGGAGGCTGAGCTGAGTATTTTAGTTCAAATGTAGAATGAATACAGGGGTCTTTAGAGTACATGTAATATGACGCAATGCATTTGGCACAGAATCGCAAACAGGGTGTTGTCATGTCAGGTGAGGGATGGACATACTACCAGGAGACAGCTTTGAAGTGAATATAAGTTTAATAAAGAAAGTTCAAGTTCAATGCAAAGCTCTGGAGGACCTTCACTCCGAGCAAACTCAAAATAAAACCCTGGAAGGGGGACTCAGCCGCAGAGTCGACTCTTCTTTGGATGCTGTAACAAACCCTCTGTCGTACAGGGGCCAGTTCAAATACTTCACGCTCCGTGGAGCTCTCTGAATGTGAAGCCCTTCCCCGTCACTCCTGAAAGACACACAGGGGAAAGAGACACACAGGAGATTTGCAAGTCAGGTACCAAGCTGGAGCTGGTTACACAGGATCCAGCAGCGTGTTACATAGACTCTCTTCACTGCCACTAGAGAGTAGGCTGGGATCATGTGGACAGTCCTTTAGGTATCTCTGCCTTTTTCCTCTTCAAGAACATGCAAACATACGCAGAACAGAACCCAAGGTTGTCACTGGATGACCAGGCAAAGATTCTTTGGCTCGACTGGACTTTTCAACCCATAGCACACACATACAGACAATCACACAATAGAGACAATCAACTCAATAACAAGCAGTAATCACATTAATACAAGACAGGTGGACAGGTACCTAGCAACCCAGCTAAGGAGATAATGAAGCCCCCACTACTCTCACCTGGGTTGCCTAGGCACCAAACGACCACACAAAACCATGACATCATACACACGTGCCCAGGACTGCGTGCTACCACCCGAGCCACCTACTCGGGTGACTGGCTTCATTGAGGGTGTGACTGAGACGGACCAGGCGGGACATCTGTCTGAATCTATAGCTTGGGCTAGCTGTAAATCAGCCCTGTCTAAGCCTCCTGATTTTTCTTATGGCCTTTAGGTGATGTCTTCAGGTCCAAAGTAATTCAAAACAGTCAACTTCTAGTACGTTTTTAAGGTGGGCAAAGATTTTGATGACCCTTTTTAAAGAGGAGCAAATGGTTTTATACCAGGTTTTATATTATTTAGTACATTCAACTTCTAATAAAAAAGCATTGAGTATTTAGAACATCCCTTTACCAGGAGCCGTCAAAGTGACAGAAATATCCCAGAGAAAAATTTCATGACAGGTGCAAGAAGACACAGCATGATGCCTGAGACTTTTAATTAAACGCTGAATGCTTGCAGACAAATTGTAAATGTATGACAAGTCATTTTGTGCTCAGAGAGATCCTTGAACTCTCAATCATTTAATTTATCATTTCAACTAATGTCATAGTTTATAGCTTCAGCAATTAGTTCTAAAAGGTTCAAAACCTTCCTCTAACATTCTGGAATCTCATCAACATGCAACTAGACTGCATGTGAATGTTCAGTCTTAGTGAAATGTTTTTGGCCTTCTATTTTCAAGTAGTTTCAAGTAGTCAGTAGTTTGTAATTGACAGAATGTAATTGCTTTAAAAACATTTGAAATGCTTGTCATGCATTTGTATCAAACACTAACATAGAGAATATTGTTGTGGAATATTACCATACAGATTGGAAAAATTCAGAGCTACGTTTACATTATGTGCTAAAGTGTAAAATGGCCAATCTTGATAATATATATATAATTTATTGAGATATATATATGTGATATATGTGAATATATACATGATTTGTTTACAGGATTTTCGCAAACAGACAATTGTAAATAGTAAACCATTTCCTTCGTCATATTTTCTGATACACACTCCAGGTTTGTGAGAGCCTGGGTGAACCTGCAGTGATTGATGCAGAGTGACCCCATGAGCCGCCGCAGCCTGGTTTGATTGAAAGACGTCGAGCTGATATGAGGATTTTCTCACCTTGAGGCTAGTTCTGACTTTGAAGCTTGCCAGCTAGCGACAGTTAATTCAAATGGTCTCTTGAACATGGTCAGTTGGGTAGGTTTGAAGTTAATGGAACTACCAGTGTATGTCATATAGAAGCCTTGCAGCTCTTTTTTAGAGTTGGTGGGGACATACAGCAATAGCTGAATAACTTAAGTGTGCCTTTAGAGCAGTGGTCCCCAACCCCTGGGCCGCGGACCAGTACCGGGCCATGGGTGGGTCATGTGGTACCGGTCCGCGGGCTGCACAGAAAAAAAAAAAAAACGTGGACGTTACCCATGTTATATTGTCGGCTCGTTGTTATGAAAATGCTGTTAATAAAACTGCCAGTACACATTGGATTTACATTTATTATTATATTTTAAAGATACCCCCATTATTATATACTTAAAATATCCCCATTTTTATGCGTATCATTTATTTGTATAAATGCGTATACGTATATTTATCTGCCACTCCTTAAAGGCTGGGCCGCGAAAATAGTTTCTAATATTAAACCGGTCCGTGACCAAATAAAGGTTGGGGACCGCTGATTTAGAGTGTCAGCATCATCACTGGGTGGAAAGCTTCCTCAGGGAGAACAGGAACAGGCAGGGAAGTAGGGATCAATGCTGTGGTTACTTTTATTCAAGAAACGAGAAAACAAACCTGGCTTGGTGACCGCTATACACATGAACAAGAACGTGGCAGAAACAGGGCAGAAATAATACCAACACAGCATAAACGTGGGGCAAAAATGAGGCGAAAAGATAACGAGTGGTATACAAAACAGAACTTAAATACTGAACCAAATCAAAGCACAAAACACAAGACAGGTGGTAAACTCAGAAACACGTGACACATGAACAGAAAACAGATGAAACCAAGACACGTGACAACAGAACCAAACAGACAAGAACGTCAAAATAAAAGACCACAAAAACCTGAGCAAAAACAGAACTGAAAACAACAGAAAAGCAGTGGCCCTCACCGGCCACTGGCCGAACCGTGACAACCGTGGACCGTTCTGGGTCACATGTGTTATTAAAGCATGACATATAGATTTAAATAAAAATGTGTTATGTCAATTACATGTAATAAATTCAATTTACTTGGAGAACTACCACTATAATAATAATAATAACAAAGGAAGTGCCTTTAGGTTGTGTTAAGTAGCTTTTTAGGCACTCGACTGTGCAATACATACGCTGTGCATCGTTTTATGGATCACACATATTGTCTTTTAACTTAATATGGTTATGTTTAATGAAAATAATGCAAACTATGCTGCTGAACAGTTTATAATCTTTAAATCAAAATTTTTGCAGTAATACTTGATACTATGTAGGTTTGAAATGAACTAAATGAATTAAAATGAACAGAATTAGTCATTTTTTTTAGAGAGGGGCAGAGCTTCACACTGTTACCTAACTCTGATTATATCAGCTGTCTTGTTTTCACTTGTGGAAAAAAAAAGCCAGTGAAAACTGGTTCTTCAACTAGAAAGCATTAGGAAGCTGAACCAACACTATTTGGTTCAGTGAACATTCAAATGTGCATTTTAAGACCTGAGCATAGACCTGTGTGAATAATTGAGCACAATGTGTGTCAAACAGGGGGTGGTTGCATTTTTGCTCATACCGGTTTGGGAGGAAGGATCTGACGGTTAATAAACCATTTGTGTGCTGTCCTTGCTGAAGTGCGCACTTTCTAGCCTTGAGCCACACATTTTAATATCTGCTTGGGAGAAAGTCGGACAGGGTTTCGGGCGTCGTGCTAGTCCACCTACACATTTTTTGGATGGTAAGATCTCTTTGATTTGTTTAAAAACAAAGGTCAGTGAATGGTTCTTGGCTTGAATGTATGAATCAGCCTTTATTAGCTGTAGATTTTATACATTATGTGGAGACTGTAGAAACATCTCAAACTTGATTCTTTGAACAACCTTCAATCGAAAGGTTATTTATGGAGCTGAAAGTGGTTCTATTGCATTACTGCAATAATCTTTTTACCACTTTCATTTTTAAGAGTGAGGACTGCACTTTAAAGTAATACTTCAGGACACACACACACACACACACAGTGCGCACACACACACACACACATATGTATATGTATTAGGGGTGTAACGGTACACAGATGTCACGATTCGGTACGGTTCGACCCAGGTTTATGATTTATGTGTATTCTCCGTGTACCGTGTACTGTGACGGTTCGGTACGAATATATGTACCGCTACAGCCCTAATATGTATACATTTATATACGCACATATCCCTAATACCCCATATCAAAAAGGACTTTCACTAAATCATGTTTACAAGTCAACAAATTCTATACCACATCCACCAGTCTACACCAGTGAGGGTGATTTTACAGAAAAGATGTTTTTTTCTGCTTTTCAGGACCTCAGTTACCACCTGACATTGAGCTGACATTGAGCTGACATTGGTGCTGGACAACATACAAAAACACTAAAGTTCCTGATTATGCGTTTTTGGTTTGTAGTAGCACTGGAGTATACTGGAAATCTGATAAGGGGTCCTAAAGTGCAAGAAAATGACTCGTGGTGTGGGCGGCAATGCTTGAATATTGAACCTTATATGAAAAATGCTTTCCAAAAATACTTGTAAATCAATAGTAATTGTATTGAATACATAAATAGCAGTAGAGCTAAAATGTGCCTTTCATGTGGAATTCTTGGATTAAACCATTCTGGTTCAAATGTGTTGACAGAATGACAGAGATTTGAACACGAGTGCCATGTCAATTCTGTCCATTCAAAATCCATACAAGAAATATATTTAATTTACTTAGTTATAAAAAATGAATGTATGATTACAAGAAATGTCTTGAAATTGTGTTAAGCAGCTTCTTAGGCACTTGACCAAACAATGATAACATCTGTTTACAAGTAAAAGTATATACTATAAACACATAAAATGTTAATAAACTAGTTATGTCGGCATAACTTCGTAACACAATGTTGTCTTCATAAAGGGTTTCTGAGTTTTCACAGAAGAACTGTTTTATTTTCCTAAAGAACTACTTTTGGAATGAGATGAATGAGTGTACAAAAGGTACAAAAACGCTCTCTATTCACACATCTCAATTACAACAATGGTTCTTTTAAGAAGCAACCTCTGAACCGTTCTTCAGGGAACCAAAAGTCTTCTATTGGTGAATCTATATCTTGGGCCTTGTGGCCACCAGACTTCAGACCTTTAGTTGAATTCTGTTGAATTTCTTTGTGTCAGATATTTGAGGCCGCAGGACTGCAGACATATTATAAAACGCTAATGAGGGGCACATCAAACTCAGACCAGTTCCGATAAAAATGCTAATTGAGCTAACTGTATTCTATAGTGTAAAGTCAGAGCTGTTTTGTTTCTTGTTTCTAGTTATTCCCCAGATATCGGAGTCCTGGGGAAGGCCAAAGGCTCCAAAATGAGGAGGTGCTCTGAGGGGATGAAGGACCGCGGTCTGGACGAAGCACATCTAGAACTCCTGGACATCAACAGACCCCTCAGCAGAAACAGCTCCACACAGTCAGTAAACATGCTATATGTGATATATCCACTACACGCATTAAAGAGTAGGTTAATCTGAAATACAAATGAATTCTAGTCAATAGCGGTTAGCATTAGGCACATTAACTATGTTGCAGCTATTTGTTTTCTCCCCATTACTTGCTGCTAGCTTTAGCATCTACTTTTGTCAAGATCCCAAACATGGATTGCCAAAACAGTGGATGAAAGTTTCATTTAAGGAATGAGACTATAAAAGAACCTCCAAGACCTGAGGAATTTTTCTGTTTGTATTTATTTTCAAGTACAGTTTTCTTTTACATTGTGTAAGTATTTATTGATAAATTAATAAGTTCAAAAGATCCACAGTTACTTGGAATGAACTCCCATTACATTAGCGTACACTGACGTTAAGAGGCCTGTTTCATGGAAGACTGAACTTGCCTTGTCTAATAAATTAATTATTATTTAATTATTATGTAAACATTGTCCAAAACGTATCACTCCCCTGTCCATACAGTTTACACCAGGTGTCTCAAACTCCAGTCCTGGGGGGCCGTGATCCAGCAGGTTTTGGTGAGTTCCCTGCTCAGAAACACCTGGTTCACCTCATCAGTTAATTGTCAGGTTTAGTGAATGTGTTTGAGGAGGGGAACCATCAAACTGTGCTGCACATCGGCCCACCAGGACCGGAGTTTGAGACTCCTGGTTTACACTATTGTACCAAAGACATTTGGTGCTCCATTCCTCCACTCTCTCTCATACGACTCTTGATAATTCCAGTTGTCTAGGTTAGTGTGAATAGTCTAGCATTATCCCGTCTGACACACCACAAGTCAAAGGGATGTTTAGAAAAGCTACATATGCTGCTCCAAACCCGACTAATATCGGCCATTACCAGTACACTATGTACAGTATTTCCTGTATAAATCTCAATATATAACCAACAGAACTACCACCATAGAGGAGGAAGGGATTGATCACCTAGATGGGCAAATCCGTCGGAACGTGAGTTTCTCTTTCTTACTTTACTTTATCCTTATAATGTAGTTGATAAACCATTTAAATAAAGTGATGTATTTCAGTTACCTTAGATCAGCTAGGAGTAAGATCTGGTATTTCTGCACTAAATAAATGTAGAGTGTTGATTGCTGTGTTGGTTTAATGAAGTAAATATAAAGCATTATGCTCTATGCTCTTTGTTAATGTTTATAATAAAATCTTGCCACCTCACGTTAAACCAATTTGACTGACCATTTAAGTAGCAGTTAGAAACCAGCACCAATGTGGCTAAAAGGAGAAAATAATGGACTTCAGTCCATTATGAATATTTCTGATCATTCACTCCACAGTGTTGTAGCTGAACTGAGAAGTGCTTTTAGCCACAGACTCACCAGCATAAAGTGCTCCAGTGAACACCACAGAAAATACTTCCTTATCACCACCATCACATTCTATAACCCCTCCCCCATCACCCACCTACCCATTAGACTCTATAACTCCTCCCCCTGTAACATACCCACCAATCGGACTCCATAACTCCCCCTGTCACACACCCACACAATCATCTGTAGAATTCTGATGCTACTTGTGCAATTTCCTTATTGGATTTAAATCATTATCATTAAGTGCCTTATCATCTTCTTATTATGTGCAATATCATACAATTTTCTTATCGGGTGCTTAAACATTATTACAATGTCTTATTGTCATGTGCAATAGTCTTATCATGTGAAATATCACTATTTATGTCAATTTACTTATAAATTACTGATCTCAACTACATGCAATAACATACCCCTAACCACCCTTCGTGTGTCTATAGTATTAACGTAATATAATATTAACATTATTTGTATTACATTTTCATTTTCAGCAGAATCATGTTTGTATTTAAAAACCTGTGCTAGCAGCATGCATTCCTCCTGTTTGACATTTCTTGTAAAGTCATCTCTAGAAGTACTCGCAGTAACTTTCACTTTCTGTTCACACAGAGCTTCAAGAACCACAGCAAAACATTCCACAAACATTTCCCAGAAATTTCAGGCGTGGAGGAATTAGCACGGGGTGAGTTTCGTTTCAGCTCAGCGCCCCAGGCCCTCTTTTCTGGGGTCAAGCATTTTGAATTACTAGAAAATAAGTTGAAACCAAACACATGGTAAATTGTTGTCATATGACAAAACAACCCCTTATACAGAAGTTCCCCTGGTTTGTGTTGATGCTCAAGGTGTCAGACCTCATGCTGAGCTTTGTTTCGTGTTCCTGTGTCGCATATAGCCATATAATTTATAATTAAAAAAAAACGTATTAATAATAATAATAATAACAAAAAAAAATAATAATAAAAATAATAATAACCACTACTGTGGTTTTAAAAACTGCATCACACACAAATGAATATAAAGTGCCCATATTTCTTTTATTTTAGGTCTTAGAAACAAACCGAAAACACAAGATCTTTAAACCCGTGAGAACTTTCAGGATAGAACTTTCAGAAAAGCCACAGAAAGAGAGGGGGACTGGAGAGCGACCGAGCGGTGGCGCGCCGAGAGAAAAAGCAGCAAACAACAAGCATGTAGGAGATTAAACACCGGTTCTAGACTGTTTTACACCGGTTATATTTACTGAAATCAGACTTTACTGATACACTCTTTCTGAGGGTTAAATGTCAGGTGTGCTGCCCATGCATCCCCAGGATACTCTGAATGGTTCTGAATGGTCTTAATTGTGTTCCTGAGGTTGTCTTTTCTGCTCTTAAGTACCTGATTCAATTTGTTAATTGCCGAGGTGTGTTAGGGCAGGAACTCCAGCGCTGGGATGGAGAGTGCAGTGGTGTTAATAGTGTGTGGGGTTTTTTTCTGCCCCAGGGTTTACATGTGCCATCCAAAAGGAATTGCTCTACCATGGCAAGATGTACGTCTCGGACCACCATGTGTGTTTTCATTCTTCGGTTCTGCTGAAGGAGACCAAGGTAGGACCATCCCAGTGCATCACAACAAACCTATGTGAAGCTATGATGAAGGGGCATTTGTCAGACGCCCTTATCCAAAGTGACTTACAGTAATTAGTTACAGGGACAGTCCCCCTGGAGTCACTGAGGGTTAAGTGTCTTGCTCAAGGACACAATGTTAGAATGTGGCGGGGGGGTTGAACCTGCAACTTTGTGGTCATACAGTTCACAGGCAAGAGTTTTACCCACTAGGCTCCTACCAAATTGTGACCAGAACCACCTAACTGATGTATCCAATCGCCAGCCACAAAGGCGCTGTTTAATTGCAACAGCAGCCAGTCGTTGTGCATGACTGGCATTGGTTGATTTTTACTTCTAACATCCAATTGCAAATCGTCCAAATTGATTTCCAGTGATTTCAGCAGATCGGTGTTGCATTTTATGATACATATAGTAAGCCAGCCAAGTACATGAGTGTTTAAATGTATTTATTTTTTGCCATGTATGGCTGAACTTGGAATTAAAGAAGGTATTTGACTATGTTATCATTATATCTGAATTTTTAAACAAATAAGAGAAATTACTTGCATGTTGGTCTATATTTTTCCCTATTATGTTCTTTGCAGCCTCCTAGCGTATCCTGTACTAATATAGAGTGTACTCACATGTCATTGTGGCATTTTTGCTTGTTATTAACTAAAAGACCAATAAGCTAAGAGGAAAATGTTTTCCAAATTGACTGTAAAGAAATGTAAGATCCTTTGTTGCTAGGTTACGTATTCATTTCAAATTATTTATTCAGTATATGTTTGAAGGTCATAATAGGCTTGTTTTTGTGTAGGCTGGAGTTAAGCTTAACATCTATAGAACCGTGCCTGAACTTTATGTGTGGTTTATTTGTTTTCACCTGGGTAAACATTGAGTTTATGTTTGTCGCTTTCTACCACTTTCACAGAGTAGGCTGACCTTCCTGATGTTCTCTGAGGCTTTCTGTGTAAATACAATGGGGAAAATGCTGACAAGTTGTTTAAAGGGCCCATATTTACACTTTATTTTTGTCCCTGAGATCTACTTATGATATCTCTGTGGTTTTGTGTACCAAAAAAGTACATAAAGTGGCTATTTTCCAACTTCACTTTATCTTTCAGGATCAAACTAGCTGTTTCGTTACTGTGCCTTTAAGACTGATTAATGTAAACGACTTCTGATCTGATTGGCTCAGTGTTTTCTGCCTCATTGATAAAGCAGATCAGTCTGAAACACTCACTCCTTATAACATCAGTGTAAATGCTGTAGGATAAGTAGTGGATAGATGTAAATGGGTTGAAAATAATCACAAAAATAGTGAATTCTGTTGCTCTAGCTTGGTTTCCATACCCTTAACATTGTTTACATAATTCATTAAACTCTTTTATTCAAAAAGTGCAAAGTACTTTTTCATGATATGGGCTCTTTATAGCTGACTTCAGCACTGCTACAGTCAGTGAAAGCTTTGGCTTGCTGCATCCATTCATCTGCTCATAAATGCTTTTTTTTGTCCCAGGTTGTGATTCATGCCCCCACGATCCTGGCTATAAAGAAAAAGAACACAGCACGGGTTGTACCCAATGCAATCTCCATAATTACCAACAGTGGAGAGAAGGTACGAGCTTTCCTTCTGTAACGGCTTTTTCCTTCTTCAGTGGCTAAATAATGTTTCATATTTCTATTCCACAAGGTTTAGTTTTGACATTTGTGTAGGTTTATGCACCAAAAACTCATTTTACATGCTCATTACCAACCTCTCATTATCCCTTAGAATAAGGCTGTTTTAGTAACTTTGTCTTTAAGACTGATATACACTATTGGGACATCTGACCATTACACCAACAGAGACTGCATTCAAATATAGAGACTATAATATGGATTGATCCCCCTTTGCTGCTATAATAGCTTCCACTCTTCTTGGAAGGCTTTCCACAAGATGTTGGAGTTTCTGTGGGAATTCAATCTGTAGAGCTTTTATGAAATCAGACACTGATGTTGTCTGGACCACAATCTCCGTTGAGGTTCATCCCAAAGGTGCTGGATAGTGTAAATGCAAATTAACACAGTTCTCATTGGCTGACAATCTTTTAATAACAGACTGGACCACAGCTCTCCTTATAATTTCAGTATGGACAAGGTGTAGGCTAAATAGGTGCAAATTTTATTTATTTATTGTTTTTTTTCTTGTCTGTAATTATTATTTTGTTGCACTTTTATTATTTTGTTGCACTTGTGTGCCAGAAATGTGCCTTTAAATGCAATTATTATTATTATTATTATTATTATTATTATTATTATTATTATTATTATTATTATTATTATTATTATAATTATTAT
>JBBPDE010194495.1:0-17543 GCA_037974605.1 Nannopetersius ansorgii
TGCTGAGGAGAGACTGGGTGTGTTGGGAGGAGGATGCTGAGGAGAGACTGGGTGTGTTGGGAGGAGGATGCTGAGGACAGACTGGGTGTGTTGGGAGGAGGATGCTGAGGAGAGACTGGGTGTGTTGGGAGAAGGATGCTGAGGATGGAGCTGCAGGGAAGAGGAACACATGTCCTGGTAAGAGGTTTATGTATGTGGTGAGGGAGGAGATCCAAGCAATTGGTGCGAGAAAGGAAGATGCAGAGGAGAGAAGGAGCAGCCGAAGTAGAAGAATAAGCTTTTCTTAGTATATTGTCAGTACTGACCATACTAAAAAAACACTGACCAACTGATGTATCATTAGAAGAACAGCATAATAACTTCTATTTTAAATTTATTTTGGTTCCCCACATTGTGAGAGTACAAATCAGGGTATTTGCACCTTTGAACTTACAAAATCTCAGAAAACATGAATTATACACATGCTGTGAATCATCTGTCCTTAGAGGCACTGTCCTTTAAGTAGTTGCAAGATCAAATGTGTTTAATAATATTGATGGTTCACATAAGACCTTAATACATAATGCTGTCTCTGTCTGCAGGGCTAGAGACGAAACAGGGGAGTCAGGTACAGCAGTAGTAGCAGTGGAGGCACAAGGTGAGTACAGTGCTTTGAGCGTTTGTTATCACAGAGCTAAAATATCTTTTTATGCAAATTATAGCAGTGTTTACATGCACCAAAGATCCACTGTCACCGGTTCAGTGGTTATCCTTCCTTGAACTACTTTTGGTAGGTACTAACCACTGTGTACCAGTAGCACCCCACAAGACCTGATATATCCCACTGGTGCCACTGTAATGAGATAATGTTATTCTCTTCACCTGTCAGTGGCTTTAATGTGCAGGCTTTACAGTTACAGACTGCTGTTCCTCTGTTTCTCTGCCTGATTTATTTGACCCTTTACCGCATTCTTGTTTAGGACCCTCACAGAATCACAGGGTTCTCAGTACAGCATTGACACTCACATGTTAATGAACGTGTTCAACCTTGCAGATGTTATTGATGCTGCTGCATTTTGTACACATTGAACAGGAGGTACTGCTTTCTTGTACTAAGAAGAGCATTGGTGCTAAGCTAAGCAGCTAAGCTGGTAGCCTGTTGGTTAGGGAGTTGCCCCTGTGATCAGAAAGTCATGGGTTTGAATCCCAGGGTTGCTAGTGGCACCACTGAGGTACACTTGAGCAAGGTATCGTCCCCACACACTGCTTCCCAGGTGCAGTGTTTCTGGCTGCCCAGTGCTTCACTTGGTGAATGGGTTTAAATTATTTTTTTCTGTAGGATAGAAAAGGCCCATATGTAGAAATATTTTTTAAGCGATTTTGTAAAATTTATATGTTAGATTTGGCATGTAATGCAAAAGGGTTCTTTAGGAGCAGAATTCTTAAAGCTACAAAGAAATCTGTGAAATTCATTGTCATGGAATGGAAATGTTAAACTTTATATATATAACAATATAGCTGTGAAATCTCTTGATAAATTATGTTTTATACCCAGACATGTCAGACTGGGGTCCTTCAGGGCCATTGTAATGCAGAGATTATGGTTTTCTCTCATGTATTGCTCAGATTTATTCATGGTGGCCTTGATAATGAGCTTATGAGTTGAACTGGGAATGTTTATTAAGGCAGAACATGTTCAGTGCTCAGGCACCACTTGAGATTTATGCTGAAATAATGACTGTCCTTGGAACCTTGTGGAAACACTATGAATGATCTTCCAACATGCGTGTCCTTTTCAGAAGAAGCTTTGGTGGCGGGAGATGATGTTGAAGTGGGATATCCCATTACATGCGGAGAGAGCAAAGCTATTCTTCTGTTCAAGAAATTTGTTTGCCCTGGGATCAATGTCAAGTGCGTGAAGGTGAGCGTCTTTGACTTAATTTAGATTAAAATGGCTTTAAGGGAACATGTCGCAGGCAGCAGCCCCGCAGCTCGTGTGGAAAGAACATGATTACGGCTGCAGAACCTAAAAATGAGTGTCATGACTCGAAAATCTCAACAAGTGAGATGTTGCTATTCTATCTGCATTCAGAGACCAGAGTAACAGCAATATTCAGAACCAATTTCCTTGAATTGTGATTAAGATGGCCTGTGAATAATTCCTCCTGGCAGCTCTGTTGGGAGAAAAACACTGACATTTTTAGCATAGAATCTCCTGACAGGGCTTTGTGGAAGCTTGCCATATGTGTTTTTTTATTCTACCCCCCCCCTTCTTTCATCCTCTTTCTTTTCCTGTCTTTGTAGTATGAGGACCAGTTAATCAGCCCTAAGCAGTTTGTTCATATGTCTGGCAAAGCCACACTTAAAGACTGGAAAAGGGCCATCAGGATGGGGGGTGTCATGCTCAGGTAAAAAGCCTGTTTTGTTTTGATCCACACAGTTGGATGTGTTGATTGCATGATACAGAATGCCTTGAATTTTCTTCTTTTTAGAAGTATTAATAGATACATCTTCTAATTAGTGAGCTTAGCTCCCATTGTTGATGTATGTTTAATTGTGCACATGCAGCTTGTATGCTGTCCATAGAAAAGCACTGATCAACAAAATTGGATGTTCTGGAGCAGCTTCACGAGATCCCCAGGTCCAGTGCAAAGTGTTGGTTAGAGCTGTACGCAGTGTTGAGCTGTGGAACCCTGGAACTGCATTCTCTGAAGTGATGGTGCTCCATTCATTACCTGGCTGCAGTATCTGAGCTCAGTAAAGTTCTTGTGACTGAATGCATTCAGAGCCTCACAGCAATGTTCTAGCATCTTGTGGAAAGGTTGCACTCTAATAGTATTGGATATTACTGCAGCAGAGGCGATGCAGACTTTTTGTTAATATTCTTGATTTAAAAAGAAATCCTGCAAACCTTTGGACACCTAGTTTAATTACACTACTGACTGAGTCTACTGACGTCAAAATAGTTTACTGACATCAAGATCAATTATAATGTGCTGTGTATCGAACTATTATGTAATTTCAATGTGTGCATCTTGTTCCTCTCTAAATTCCAGTTAGAGACCTATTGTAATATCAGATATAAACTGAGTCAGAGCACCTCAACCAGGTTGGATGTTGTCACAGTCACTGTCAGTATAAAATGATTGCAGTTTTTAAGCTGGATCGAATACGTTGTGTTTTCATCTAGTTGAGTTAAGACAGATCAACTGTGTTCTTTTAAGTCATTATGGACCATATCTATGGGCCTGTTATTTGTGAAATGTTAAAATATTTTTTTTTAATGTAGAAAAAAGCTTTTTGACAGTGACAACAAACAAACAACCAAAACAATTATTAAAACAAATAATTGTCCCTGGTGCTATAACACATTAAGAGTAGGTTAATGTAGGTCAGTTTCACTGAATTATTTTTTGACAATTCAGAGGGAAAGTGTGGAACTCTAATTTACTTGATGAACCACCCCTATCGCATATAGTGTTATGTATAGAACATGTGCAGTATAATATATTATTTTAGGTGTTGTGCGGTGTTCCTAGTATGCACTGGTTAAACATATCAAAAGTAGGACCATACCAAGGAAGGGCAATTAATGAGCTGGTGACATGGTCATGAGTGCCCACGACTGATTGATACATGTGGGGAGCAATGGCTAGTCTGTCTGGTTTGATCCCACAAAAGAGATAATGTAGCACTTAGGGCTGGGCGATTAATCGAAAAGTAATCGAAATCGACATTCAGAACCTATAATCGATCAAATTTTTCCAGGTCGATTATTTCAACTACTTTCCCTTTAAAAACACTACCGCGTGTGGAGTCACGTGACCCCGCACCGTTATGTTACGTTATTCCGCCGACATGTCGAGCATGGATAGCTTAAACACTGAGACAACTGAGCAACTTGTCAGTGAACTATGAGGCGTTCAGTAATCGTAATCGAGGTAAAATGTTCAATTAATCGAGATTTTGATTTTAGGCCAAATTGCCCAGCCCTAGTAGAACTGCTGTAGAACACACAGTACATTGAAACTTGCTGTGTACCGGGCTGCGTAACTGCTGACCTGTTAAAGTACACATGTCCTTGTGCTGAGAACATTTGGGTCCTGCAATTCATGTGGATGGTACTTTGACATGCACCACCAAAACATTGTTGCTGTAAAAGAACACCCCTTCATTGGAACAGTATTCCCTAATGGCAGTGGCCCCTGTGCCCCTAATGGTTTAGGAACAGAACAAAGATTAAAGAAATGATGACTTAGCCTCCAGATTCCCAGGATCTTAATCTGATCAAGCACCTGTATGATGTACTGCACAACCACTGAGGACCTACCTTGCAACTTACAGCACTTAAGAATTTGCTGCTAGTGCCAGATACCACAGTACGTGTTCAGAGGTCTTGTGGAGCCTGTTCCTCGAAGGGTTAGAGCTGTTTTGGCAGCATGATGAGGACTCACACATTTTTGGATGGTGGTTTTAATGTCATGGTTAACATTGGGGAATATGAACTTCAATTTGTATGTTTATGCACCTAAATCTTTTTGCATTCCTTCTAACTTTTCATGTCTAGGAAAATGATGGACTCAGGTCAGTTAGATTTCTATCAGCACAGCACACTGTGCACCAATACCTGCCGCAGTACTAAATTCGACCTTCTTATCAACAACACACGCTTCCCTCCGGACAGCAGTGTACTCAGTACTCCCTCTTCAACCCAGGGTGAGTCCTTCTTCTCTTTCCCTCACACACACACACACACACACACACACACACACATATATATACATGCTCTGCGGTCTTCATGACCTGGATGTGCAGGCTGTTACACATATTACTTGCAAAACTTTCTGATCTACACAAATTAAAGGACCTTTTATATATCATACATAGTTTTAACCCAAATCTTTTCTATGTTCTGGGAGAATTTGTGTATTGCCAAACTGTAGCGTGCGTCTTTGATTTTCCAGGGCAGGTTGCCATGGGTAACGGAGGAGAGGTTGTCATGGTGGAGGAGAAAGCAGAAGAAGCCACTGGCTCTTTGGATTGGAGTTCTGCTACCGTGGAAACTATCGAGAAGAAGGAAGTGCCAGAGATATCTGGTGAGATCCAGGTTCAGTGTTAGTAAAACGGGGGCCTTCAACAATTATCCAAAATCATCCAGTGTAATAAGACACTGTTGTAGACCCCATTGGAGAAGACAGGTTTTGCATACTGGCTATTTTAATTTAAGAGCTGAAAGCACATTACACCAAATGCTTTTATGAATATTTCCTTTATTATTCACTATATGTACATGTTTTTGTAGCAACCTGCTTGTTCAGGGTTTTTGTAGGGCATCTTTACCCCTTCGGTGTAGTAACAGTGCCTATTCCTCGGAGAAAGATTCAAGCTTTCATGTTGGAGCAATGCAATGAGGATTTTATTGTTTTCAGCATCTAGAGCTCTAAAATTCTAAACCTTTAAAGTGCAAGACCAGGACAGAGAAGAACTTTCATATAATACCATGATTATGCCTGTGTGTGTTTGTGTGTCCTCCAGAGGAGACGTTCAGTTTCTGGAAGGGCATCGCAGATGTGGGACTCATGGGGGAGGTGGTCAGCAACATCCGTACAGAACTGCTGGAGTTACTGAGGGGGGTGCAGCTCCGTTCTGACCAGGCGAACCTACAGGATGCAGGTGAATTATTTTTTTTAAAACACTCTACAGTCTCTTTTGCAGCCCTTTATGTCGCTTACCTACATAACATATATAGTGGATAATAGTGGACACTTTTCAGTGTCTTGGTTTAGACTGAATTAGGTTATGAAAACACTCATTTTTATATACTATTTATTTTTGCCTCTTCACTCACAAACTTACTTGTCACGGTTCGGTCAGTGGCCGGTGAGGGCCACTGCTTTTCTGTTGTCTTTTAGTTCTGGTTTTGCTCTGTTTTTCTGTTCGTGTTCTGGTCTTTTATTTTGACACTTCTGTCTGTTTAGCTCATGTGTCACGTGCTTTGGTTTCCAGCTTGTTTGTGTTCATTGTGTCACATGTGTTAGTTTATACCTGATTGTGTTTGGCCCACTGATGACTGTCTGTATTTAAGTTCTGGTTGTGTCACACTCTGTATCTGTCCATCGCCTCAGTTAGCGCACATTTGATCCTGTTTCTAGTTCTGTATCCTGTTCCTGGTGGCCCGCGTGCCTGTTTTGTTTATTCTTGTTTTTCTTTAATAAATTCACGTCAGCATGGATCCTTGGTCTGTGTTTTGGTCCGTGCCACGAGGATATGCACGTCCGAGGGGGACTAGCCCTGTGTACCTCATTTAATTTTTACACGACCATTACCAACCTCTCTTTGTCTTTTTTGTTATTTTTCTGTCTGGCTTGTGCTGCATTTAAAAAGCAGTCTGGGCCGAAACACTACTTACAGCTTCATTGTGAAGACTTTTTCAGATGGAACATTTCTCTCAGCATAAGCTGGCCTTGTGATATTGGGGGGTGGTATACCTTTTTTTGCAGAAGTGGCAGTTCTGAGTAACCTTGCACAGGTGTTTGGCTTGTTGGACTCAATCAAACGCATTTTGAGCGTTCGACGACAAATAACAGACCCCGGAGAGAAGCGCATCCTCAGAACCCTGACCAGTGAGTACTGAGTACTGATGTTGTTCAATTGTGTAAGTTAAAGGTAAAACCATTACATGTAAAATAAAAACATTGCAGTAAAGTGTATGTTACTTTCAAAGCCTGCATTATCGTTCCTTTGCTGTAAACGCAACAGTCTAAGCATATAATCAGAGTGTTCTATTTTTACCGAGCATAAATGTCCTACTTATCCTAAATAAAGAACTGCTTAGATGACTTTTTGAATAAAGTAATAGGTAAAGTTACAAATTACTATAATAAGGATGGCTTGACAAGTGAAAGTCTTAACTAGTCTGTATTTAATACGTTATGACTTTCTTGTATGTCAGTTATAACATGTTTATAGTGTAATTGTCTTTTTCCATTAGAAATGTCCTTCTTTTGAAGCATTTATTCTATAAGACAATTTCACTACAAATGTTATATGTATTGACTTTAAGATCATTTCATTTGCTGGGTTATATGTTGCAGTGTGAGATTAAATTTTTAGAAGCTATTTGTAATGCTGAGTTATTGTGTATGTATGTATTTTTATAGGTCTGGAGCATCAGTTGGAGGAGCAAAAGAAACAGCAAAGCTGGTTGTCCCAGTCCCAGGCTCTTGGGAGCCTGCTAGCACCCTCCTCCTCCTCTCCCCCTGCCAAACGTGCCTCCAAACGTCCTCGACTGCAGCGGCCCGCCTCCACCACCCTGCTGGGCTCGACCTTGGGTCAGCCTGTGACCCTCCAACCTCCACAGTTCACTGTGCTCTCCCCCATTACCCTGCCTTCTGTCGGACAGCCCTTTGCTGTGGCTGGCCTGGCTCAACCATCCAGCGCAGTCACCCTGCATGCGCTTCCGGTGGGCTCACAGGTAGGGATCCACCGTGACGACCACGTTTAACCCCCTTATAGTGGCTGATACAGATATCAATAACTGCAAATTGTCATTTTTGCATGTTAATACGACTACAGTTTCGTAGAGACATGAAATTGAATGAGATAATCAGTGTTATCCTCAAGTGTCACTGGTTTTAATATGGCTGATGTATGGTATATGTACACTCCCCTCCAAAAGTATTGGAACAGAAAGGCCTATTGCTTTATTTTTGCTGTAAACATTTTGGTATGACATCAAAAGATGAATATGAGGCAAGAGATCAGTATTTCAGCTTTTATTTCCAGGTATTTACATCTAGATCTGTTAAACAGCTTAGACGATAACATTGTTTGTAACAGAACACAAAGTATAGGAACAGATAGACTTAAGATTAATTAAAGTGAATAATACTTAATAGTTAGTTGCAAATCCTTTGCTTGCAATGACAGCATCAGGCCTGCGATCCACTGACATGACCAAACTTTTGCATTCTTCTGTTGTGACGCTTTTCCAGGCTTTCACCGCAGCCTCTTTCAGTTGTTGTTTGTTTTGGGGAGTTTCTCCCTCCAGTCTCTTCTTTAGCAGGTAAAATGCATGCTCAATAGGGTTTAAGTCTGGAGATTGACTTGGCCAGTCTAAAACCTTCCACTTCTTTCTACTGATGAACTCCTCAGTTGCTGTGGCAGTATGTTTTGGGTCATTGTCTTGCAGCATGATAAAAGATCTCCCAATCAGTTTGGTTGCATCTCTCTTTAAATTGACAGATAAAATGTTTCTGTGGACTTCTGAGTTCATTTTGCTGCTACCATCATGTGTTACATCATCAATAAAGATCAATGAGCCCGTACCAGAAGAAGCCATGCAGGACCAAGCCATAACATTACCTCCACCGTGCTTCAAAGAAGAGCTTGTGTGTTTGGTATCATGAGCGGATTCTTTCTTTCTCCATACTGTAGCCTTTCCATCACTTTAGTAAAGGTTCATCTTGGTCTCATCAGTCCATAAAACTTTGTTCCAGAACTTCTGAGCCTTGTCTCTGTACATTTAGCAAATTTCAATCTGGCCTTCCTATTATTATAGGTAATGAGTGGTTTGCATTTTCTGGTGTAGCCTCTGTACTTTTGTTCCTGAAGTCTTCTGCGAATGGTGGATTGTGATACCTTCACTCCTGTCCTTTGGAGGTTGTTGGTGATGTCACTGACTGTTGTTTTAGGGATTTTCTTCACAGTTCTCACAATGTTTCTGTCATCAACTGCTGATGTTTTCCTTGGTCTACCAGTTCGACGCCTGTTGCTTACAACACCAGCGGTTTCTTTCTTCTTCAGGACATTCCAAACAGTTGGCTAATGCTTGTGCAATGTGTCTGATTGACTTTCCGCCTTCTCTTTGTTTCAAAATTGTTTGCTTTTCTCCCATAGACAGCTCTCTGGTCTTCATGTTGGTTACACCTTTTTAATTATAAAACCCAAAGCTGAAAATGTAAATAGACATTTAGTGCTATTTATTGTTTAAATAATCAATGTAATAGGACACACCTGGGCAATGAAACACACCTGCCAGTCACATGTTCCAATAATATTGCTCACTTGAAAAATGGGTGTGTTCAAACTAATGGTTTTATCTTCTTAGTTGTTTAACAGATCTAGATGTAAACACCTGGAAATAAAAGCTGAAATACTGATCTCTTGTCTCATATTCATCTTTTGATGTCATACCAAAATGTTTTCAGTGTACAGCAAAAATAAAGCAATAGGCCTTGCTGTTCCAATACTTTTGGAGGGGACTGTATGTGTGTGTGAATGAGTCCAAGTGTTTGGAAAAACGTATATTTAAATGGGTGTGTCCATCAGGCTCTGTTTATAAATGTTAATACGTTTTTGCACCTTTACATGTAGGTATTCACACGCATTACTGCAGACGGGAAACACGAGACCATCACGCTCCATCCAGCGCAAGGGATCACGCTGCTGGGCACAACAGCAGTCCAGGACCCTAGCTGCACCATGGTAAGCCCTGTGGAGCTCGTCCGACTGACCCAGGGTGCAATAGACATGGAGCATGAGGACGAAAGCCAGGCTCACACTGCCACTGTGATTGAGATTGATCCGGCGTCGGGGGAACACGGCGTAGGGGTCGTGGAGCTGCAGCTGGAAGCAGAAGCCGCGGGAGGAGTTGAAGAGACGAGCCTGGTTATGAAGGAGGCGGTTGGGGAGGAAATGGTTGTACACAGAGAAACGGAAGAGGTACACACTGAAACGGACGAGCTGCAGATAGAAGCCAACGGACAGATTCACAACCTACAGATACTAGTTGTAGAGGAGGAGCAGACACAGATTGAAGACAAATGCAAATAAGAAAATAAACACACACACTTACACACTCGCACACATAACTCATGCACTCTGGCCCCTGATGATGGTGAGAGGCATTTGCACTTCACAGCCAAGTCTGTTTTTTGTATCTACTTTCCTAAAAGTGGTCTCTCCGTGACCAAGTTTGAAATCCATGTAAAAACATTTTGTACGCAAGTCCAGTATTACTTTTTGAACTTCACATTGCAAATGTGAGTTTTGTTATGCTTTTGTAAAAGAGTTCAGTATTTTTTTTCCCCTCTTGTTTATGGATTTCAGATGCTAAGATTGGGCATTTTTTAAGGTGGTGCTAACATGTTAGATATTGTCGAGACATTCAAGTAATACAGACTTTTGCCAAAAGTATAGACACTCAGTTAGAAGACTGTTATTTGTACTAAGACCCAGCATTTGACTGTTTTTACCAATCCATGCTCCGCTCAAAAAAAAAAGGATCGATTCTTATCAACTATTGTGTGGTTGAATAAGCTTTGGCAAAAACGCTATTTAAAAAAAAAGAAGCAAATTTAAATTAAAAAAAAAAAACATGTTTCTCAAATTAGATCGCTACAATGTTGGGTAACATTCAATTACCAGTTTGCAATGAACACTACTGAGTTACTGTTCTGTTGTTCTAACTATGTCTATATCTTGTTCTGAAACCAGACATATGGGCAACACATACTCATTCTATCCTAACAGTGTCACCTTTTTTTTAATAACATAATCTAAATGTAGAGGTTGTGAGTTAAGACCCCACCATACTGTAAAGCTTGCCCAACCTCACAACAGTAGTGACAAAACAATGCACACTCCGAAAGAAAAAGTGCCTAAAAGATTTTTGCGTGATGCCATAGAAAAGGTTCCCTAAGGAATCTTCCAGTGGAACAGTTTTTGTATACGAGATGTGTGAGTGTAAAGATAAAGAACCTTTAAAAGGTGTGGCATCTTTGTTATGTTTAGGTTTTCCAAGCTTTTAAAAGGTTCTTCACCCTCACGCATCTACAAACATGGTTGTTCTATGGCATCGCTCAGAGGACCCATTATGGCATGCTTGTGGGTGGAGCATGCAGAGGTCAATCTGTTTCTGACACTGATCTAGACTCGACTGCCACTCTTGATGCTCTGGTGTGACTGTCAGTGCAGTGACCCTCTCTGCTGACTGGCATGTGTATTAACATGAATCAGGGTACATGCACTATTTAAACTTATTTGTGTTTTATCAGAGTGTTATTGTATATAGCAGCACAACATGAACTGTGAGGAGTTATTTTTAGATGAAACAAGTCCTGAAAATGGCTCTTATGTTACTGTTCAGAATGACTGGTCATGTGTTTGGCTGTGTTTGTAACTCTTTAATGGTTCAATAATACTATTTTGGAATAAGACTGAGGAATAATGGGACCGCAATAGACCTTTACAGCAATGTGCCGATGTGTATTCAGGAAGCCTTTTTTCTTCGTGGGAAAACTTCATGTTTTCCAAGATCACTGCTCTCTGCCCTGCGGTTAACTAAAATATTCCAAACCTGATATATTTCGTCCCACACATTTGCCATTTAACAGGCAAATGACTGATACATCCATGCTACAAGTAAGCTGAAACTCCTGTGTATTTGAATTACACTGCATGAAAGTAAGGCTACTATTAGCCTTCAACACGATTCTATCGCAAAACCAGCTACTCAAACAGATATGCTAATTTAAGCAAAACAACTTGACAACAATTGATAAAGCTTACTGGTTTCTTTGGGTTTCTTTGGTTTCTTTCTTTGTTTTGTGAAGTTGCCAGTCTTAAGATGTGCACAAAAGAGCATTTAATATTTCCAGTCTATAACAAGAATTCCCAAAACAGTGTGACAGCAGTGATATTTGAAGACAGCATACGGTTTTCCCTCAGAGAAAACTAGCTCACACCCAGAGTTCCTAACATGTACTTAACACAGACTACAAAGGGATAGCAAGACCTTTGAGCTCTGTAGTCTTAGCTTTCAGTTGACCCCAATAGTTTGACACAAATATGTCATTTTCTGAAAATACTTGGATTTCTAAACATGCTTTTTAATATATGTAAATCTAATTTATTGCAGTTAATACTGTCCCTGCGTTTGAGGTCAGTATTAAAGTGTGGAACGTATGGGTAAGTTTCTTTATAGGTTTGTCTCCAGAACATCAAAATGTTCTTCTCTTTTCATCTCCAGAAGAAACACTCCCTTTCTTAAGGAACTCCCAGTCCTTTCTGAAAAGCGTTCATATTTAATTCACAGAGGCAGAATTAATCAGAACATTTGAAAGGTAGAGAATATCACTGTCTGATCTTTGTGAATCATCTGATCTTTTTCTTGCTGAAAAGAACATCCTCCCTCCTCATTACTTATGGACCTGCTGTACTGACAAAAGTGACTTACCTGCTGGTTGAGAAACGATCTCTAAAACTGTATGTGCAGAGACAAACCAATAAAGACAAACTGGTTAACAGATTAGGCTGTTTATTTGTGTTGTGTTTGTGATGCCATAGCTTGGCCAGCAGGGGGCGTTGGAGGTCTGTCTTAATTCTTCAGATGTGAACAAGTGACTGAATTAGTAAATAGCAGAAAGAGGCTGGGCAGCTTTAATCATCCTGTCCCCTTGTACCTTTCTCCGTCAGCGGCGCCTGGCCTGTTTAAGCTGTCACAGTGCGTATTGGGACTGTGATGGGTGGGAGCTGTCACCGCCGCTGAGCTTTTGACGCACGGGCTGTTTGTGCCAGCTGTAGGATGCTGTCAGCCTCCGACAGGCCTGGGGAGAATGGGGATAAGGGGTGGGGATGACACAGGCACCACAGAGCGCCTTTCTGTACCGGAATGGCTCTGTGTGGACCATTGCTCAACCACTAACATTTTTTCTCAAACTGTACTTGCTTGCTGCATCTCACACAACATTCGAGAAGGGTGGGTGGAGCTTCTGAATGCTGAACCACTGAGCTCCCTATTCTGTTGTATTGGTTGCCTGCTTTTGAAGCTTTGTAGGGGAATCTCCACATGCCTTTTCAGCCAGGCTGTGCCCTTGGCAAAAGAAACAGATATGACTTAGTGCAAGTCAGTGCTAGAAGAGTTCCAAAGTGCCCTTCCTCGCCCCTGTGGGTTTATGCCACTGATATTGAAGAATCGTCACTGTCAGTTTTTAAAATTTTTGGGAGTAATTAAACGGCTAAGATGTAGTCGCAGTTAAGAGAGGTTTGAAGTTAAATGCTCTAGAAATTTTTTCGGAAATGATCAGAATCAGAAAACTTTATTGATCCCGAAGGAAATTGCTTGTGTTAAGACACAAAAACACAAGAATAGTATAAAGTAAGTCTAAATAAAATATAAATAAAAATCTATAGAAAGGCTTGGTATAATATCTATCAGTAAGTCCCACAGCTGAGTGGAAAACTATTGACACAAATGGTAGTTTGGAATAAGTTATTGTACTTTTAGAAAATCAGTAGTAATTATGTACTATTAAGTTTGAAAAGTCATATTTACCAAGTTGTAATATTGCACATGAAGACAATTGCACATTATTAAGTGATTTAGCACCCATTTAGAGAACAACATATGATATTGCATATGTTTTAGCACCTGTATAATGATGTTATGGCACTTAAATGTGCCATAGGGTTTGCACAGGCCACATTTTCGAATTAATAGATTGTATTGTAGTGAATAAATGTATGTAAATTTGACACCATTTCATTCATTTCATTTCTAGACGTTCTATGTTTGCTTTTGCATTGTCAGACTTTCCCCTGGAGTATAAAACTCCTGTAACCTTCAGCACCTCTCCTTTTATATTCACCCAAAAATGACTTCTTCCACCTTTCAGTAATATCAATCATGTCTTTGCTACGCATGAAAGATACCGAAACATCCCTTTGTAACATGTAGGTTTGATCACAGCCTGGTTGTTTTTTTTTTTTACCCATGCTGTCTCGACTTCATTGATATTCCTGATAAAGCTATACAGTCTATATTGCATTCAAACCCAGTCTGCCTGTGCTTGCCCATACTAAAAGCTCAGCTCACACCAAAGTGAGTTGTTGCTCTGCGTTTATTATTACATATTCATTACTCTACAAATTCCATATTCATATAAATTCCTGCTCCAACTTTGAAAGCCTTTCATGCCCTCCATAGATCTTAACTAGCTGTGCTTCAGAGATGTGTAGAGCAGTCTTAACTTGCACATGAACTTCAGTATGGATGCTATTCACCTCAGCTGAGCTTTCACAACTTGTTTATGTATGTGTATTTCATCAAGCATGAGATCCTATATAGTTTCAATGGTCTCGTGTCCACCATGACAGGTCACTGAGTTTTGCTCAGAACAAGACAGAGTTTACAAAATGTGCCATCAAAACAGTAGGAACCTTATTTTAAAATGAATACAGGAGTTTTTAAATGCAATGTTTGCAGGAAAAAACTATTTAAGAAGGAAAAGATTATATGTCAAATGAACAAAAGCAGGTCATATTGGTTAGTGATTTAATCGACTACTTTTTACTCCTCAAATTATGCAGTTACTAAATTACTAAAGCCATTTGTCTAAACCTGTTTTTTCATGATATATGGAGTTCTTCTTCCCTCTAGGGAGAGTTAACTTGCAGGGTGTTTGTGCTACACCTTTAAAATGTGTGTTACTCACAAAAAGAGCAAGCTTGTGGGCAAGTGTGTGTGTGTACAGCTGGTTAAGTGTAACTTTACAGTTCGCCATGTTTAAGCTGGTTGATTTTGAAAAGTGATGAGGGCTGTTGTTCTTTGCTGCAACTGACAAAGCCGGAACAGTAGTGAATACTGAATATTGTATTATGGTAGATGCTTTATACTAACAGCAGAATACAAAGAATTGTGTGGTAGGAATAACAATGATATCCTAAAAAGGAACTGCAATAGCCATGAAATAGCAGTAACAAGATAGAAAAATGCAATAAATACAATAATAATACATTTACTGCGGATTTGTTTATGGGTGAAAGGTAATTCAGGTTTGATTTTATTTATGTTGGAACAGTTTTGCTGTAAATGTGTGATTTGATGTGCCTTGCCATGAGCCTTTTGAGGCATTTCATGATGATGGGTGCGAGTGTGACAGGAGGGTAGTCATTGAGGCAGAACACCAAAGGGCACTGGGATGATGGTGGTCTCCATGGGCTTGTTGGAATAACTGTTGTGCTCGGAGAGATGCTAAAGATCTGCCCATCCTCTTTGAGCAGAGTTCTCCTCACATCAGCCATGATCAGGCAGAACAGCTGTTCAGTGAGAGGAGGTCTTCCTCACTGCCATGTTCTTCTGTGCCTCATATCATGCATAGAGGTGATTCAGCGCTTCTGGACTGGAGGCCTCACTCAGCAGTCACAGGCGGGTTGAGATAGTTGGTGATAGTCTGGATGCCCTCCTGCATGCGTCCTGTGTCCCTAGTGGTTGAAGCTTTCCTGAACATGTCCCATCAATGGGCTCAAACCTGTGCTGAAAAGCAGAAATGGCTCCTGGGAGCCAGGTTTTTGCCTGGTTTAGAGAAGACTTGGCACTGGTAAGCGGTTTGCATGCTGGGATTAGCATGATGGAGGTGTGGTCTGAGTGGCCAAGGTGCCACTGTGACTCAGCTCGGAATGCACCAGCAATGTTTGTGTAATCAAAGTTCAGCACGTTCACCCTCTCATCACAATGTCCACATACAGAATAAAGTAGTCAGCATTTAACATCATATACACCATTAGCAATGAACCATACCTAAAGTAAAGTGGAACCTTATAGTCATGCATGAACACACCACAGTACACAGTGTGAAATCCATACACCAAGCAAAGTACCTTGTTCAGGGATTTGAACCCACAACCATCTGATTGCAGGGGCAATGCCCTAACCACTAGGCCACCAGCTGCCCCTTTAGAGAACAGTGCAGTGTAAACACACACAACCCCTTCTGGAGTCTTACTAGACAGCACTGTGTTTCTGGAACAAAATTTACATTTATCAGACGCTTTTATCCAAATTCACTTCCATTCCCTAACAACCAGGGACAGCCTCCCTGGAGCAACTTGGGGTTAAGGGTTTTGCTCAGGGATCGAGTGGTGGTGCTAGAGGTAGGATTCGAACCTATGACCTCTCGGTCCAGAGTCATGTATCCTACCACCTTCTTACCTTTGAGTATATGTTTGCTTCGGGTTCAATTCCCAAGACCGCTAGGCACCTCTGAGCAAGGTACTGTCCCCACACACTGCTCCATAGGCGCTATGTTCCTAGCGGCTCACCGCTTCACTTGGTGAATGGGTTAAATGCAGAGGAAGTATTTTGTGCTGTGGTGTGTTCGCGTATGACCAAATTGTCACTTTCACTTTATTTTATAATTTGTATTTGACTTTGGAAATAAGTAGAACTGTACTGTCTCTGGTACTGCTGCAGCTTGACCAGGGTAGATAATAGATGCTAATCAGTGACTGATGGGCAAAACAAAGCAGAAGGGGCTTTCAACACTTTGGTTGTAGTAACTGACACATTTAGAATTGCTTTGAAAGACCTCAGGATTCTAACTGGTCACAATATATTCATGACAAAAAATTCTAATCTCTAAAGGGCCCCATATCTTGGAATAATGCATTTTTTAATACAAAGTGTGCAACCACCGCTAAGGTTTCAAACTGCACCATTCACAACACAACCTATACAGGCCATATGCAGAAACTAAACTACAAACCCAGCATGTTTTGAATTTGCTGTTTTTGTGATGTAACGAACACCAGCCCACATACACATATCCACCTCGAGAACTGGCTTAACAAATAAAGTGATCATAATTATAACCCATTTTTTATATTGTACATCTTAGAAAATAAAAATTTGGGATGAAAAAACATCTATGAAGATAAATCATTAAATCAGGCAAAATCATTCAGTCAATCAATCAATTAAAAGATAATGTCCCTGGGGTCCTGAAATACGTCCTCATCTTAATTGAATCTCTCAAATATAAAAATAGACCATGTACTTTTACTCAAGTACTGTCTCTCAAATGCTATCTCTCCTGGACCAATTATTTATGTATTTCCACTTGTTTTACTGATCGTCTCTGTGTCCTTCACCCAGCTTACCTTCCCTTGGACAGGTACAATTTAGAAGGGCCTGGCTGCAGTGCAGTAGACGTTGAACCTCCTATCTTGCATGATTGTTGAACGTACACAGCGGCCATTTGTGCTGGTCTTTTGTCTCGGCATGCATTTTATCATTCAAGAAAGGAGACCACTGTTAACAGATAAGTGATGTAATCCATGCTGTGGCACATTTCTCAGCTTCATTCCCCACAATATTATAAGCTGACTACAGCAGTTAAATGTTAGTAATGCTGTGAATTTGGTGGTCTTGATAAAATAATTTGCTCATTTTAAGTCAGCTTGAAGGAAAGTTTTAGTATGTAGTATGATGCTTAATATGCATCAAGCCCAAATATCTTTAAAACCCCCCTATTAACCCTCCTATTCTCCTCACATTTACTAACACTTTTCACCCTCAGGGGTCAATTTGACTCCAAGGATATTTGCCTCCAGAAAATGATTTACTGATAATTGTTGCCTGAGTTTTTATGTCGGACACTTTGTTTATTTGTTAAATACATAAATAAGCTCTTGATAGTGAAAGCTGTCCCTGTTCTCTAGCGCCACCATCAGGCCAAACTTAAATCATCAGACCAAAGTTAGAACACATTTATCTTGAAAAGTTT
>JBBPDE010194540.1:0-17532 GCA_037974605.1 Nannopetersius ansorgii
CACACACACACACACACACACACACACACACACACACACACACACACACACACACACACACACACACACACTGTTGCAAAATGAACAAACAGTGAACAGAAATGAATTGAAAAGTGGTCTACTTTTCTCCATGGCGATGAGAAAAACAGAAATCCTGTCTATAGTCAGTTAGAGTTGATTCAATTTAGGACTTTGTTCACCATCAGATTGCTGCTGCGGAGAATCAGTGATTCACTTCACTGTGCTGCAGTTGGCCATTATTTCAGTTGGAGCTCAGATTCAAAGCACCCCCTCATTACAAAACCATGTCTTTAGAGTCTGGGATTCTTACAATTTGATAGGGTAGTTGGTAACATTACAAACTTGTATGCTGGAGACCAAGATCCAAATCACCAATATTTTGGCTGCCTTCTGGGAAAATGTTCCATGCTCTTGATAATCTTTATAAAAGGGGTTGCAATTAGCAGTAAATTCAAGTTTATTTTACTTTTTTATCCCTTGATGCCCTGTTCCCCAAAATATCTGCCTGAGACGCACAATCAGTTAGAAGATGATGATTAGACCTGGACTGAGGGGTGGTATAATACCTTCAATAAACTTTCATTTTGAACTTCATCTAACAGCCCAGTAACATTCCACAGCTACCAGCCTTTCTATCGATGCTTAATCCCGTTTCAGCAAAGAAACCATTTTAAACACAAACATTTCGAAGAACATTTCTTCTGCAGACTTAATTACCCATGAAGGAATCCGCACCCTTGTCTGATTTTGACTATTCAAATACATGTTGGATACCGTCCACACAAATGGGTCATGCATCATTATGGAAATGACCCAGTCTAATAATTTAAATCATTTACTATTCAAATACTTTTAAATGGCACAGCTGTCTTACAAATAAAATAAACACAGCGTGTTCATTTAAGAAAGGCTGTACCACTAAACAGAAAGAGCAAGTGCAGGAGAATGAGAGAGGGAGTGATAATTTTTGGTGATAATTTTATTAAATTAATTATATTAATCTGAACAAACATTATTAATGCTTTGTAGATTTGCAAGCTCAATGTACATACCTTCACTCGTGCAGCCACTCTCAGTTTAAGCTTAATATGACAACACACTATAATTTGTGTAGGAGGCTTTATTGGAAAAGGCATTCTGAGATACATGTACAGTAATCCCCCACTTATCGCGGTGGTTATGGTCCAAGAGCACCTGCGTATAGCGAAAAAACGCATTGTTGTGTTTTCGTTTTAAAAAATCCTATTTTTATAGTGTAAGCCCTAAATATGCCCCCAAATCTGCTCCCAGAACACTTAATTTAATTTTAATTTTAAACTCTGTTTAATGCATTACCCTTAAAGAAAATGTAAAGGTAAACCCATTTTCCAATTTAAATTCCCTGCCGAGATATGCAACAAGGGTTGCGGGACAAAGGTATTGGGACACTGCGGCAAGGTGAACGGTTTTCTGAGAATATCCCCTAATCTACTCAGGCTAAAATTATAAATGATGGCTCGTTGGAAACGTCTCCTGGAGATCTACAGAACTGTGTAGTTTGAAGTGTCTGAGAACTTGCACTATGGAGAAATCACGCTTCAAAAAAAGTACTTTGAGGTCGTCTACAGCCTGCTCCCTATTCTGAAAACATCCAATATATTTACTGCTGTAGGATATTTGCAGTTTCCGCGTTATTGTGGGGATTTCCGCGCAAAACTATGAGTTCCGTTCACAACAAAAATCCGCGTGTGACTTAATCCATGACTCCTGATCCGCGTAAAACTGGGGGATTACTGTATTCAGAAATATTAGGCTGTGTAACTATCATGCAATCTAAATGATCTGACTAAAGTGACCTTGTGCCCATGATTCTACCCAGTTGATAACTGTAGTGTAGAATATACGTCATTATTGTCAACTATGTTTAGATTTTGAAATCTAAACAGCTTGCCTGAAAAGATGCTAATTGGACAAAATATAGCAACATTGTTTATGTATCTATGAAGTTGTATATTACCTGAAAAGTGTAAAGTGACCATTTTGTCATACATGAACACACCACAGTGTGAACAGCATAACATTCTTTCTTCGGCATTAAACACATTTAACACATTCACCAAACAGGCAGTCCAAAATCAAAGTTAACTTTAACTTCGGCTACATCCATGTATACAGTGGGATGAGAGGTGTGGCTAAAGGTGAGTACTAAAGGACACACATACATCTATAAATGAAAAACAGATATAAACTCTAAACTAAAACATAGCGCAGTTATTTCCTGAAGCGCAGTTATCTAAGTGTAAGAAAATTGGAGAATAATTAAAACAAACTAGCATTGGCGAATACAATATCATTATAGCAGTGAGGAGCTAGTACATGCTCCATAATCATGGGAATTAAAAGTATTTGCATTATCACTTAGAGACTGAACAAATTAAGTATACATCTAAATCTACCAAACTGAGCCACAGTTTTCCTGACCTCCATCACTCCATAGCTTCCATTAGCCCTCTTTTAGTAAATGATTAAATCCTCTGTGGGTATTTGAGGAATATCATAGAAGAACTAATTCCCTAAAGATCCACTTTCAGATAATTTTCAAAAATGCAGCTGGAGTTTGAAACACCTCATTGTCCCTGATGAGCTGAGAACTGAGAGTCCACCAGCGATAAACATCCAGCTAATAGTGTCTTATGGACCACTGATGGAGGTCTAAAGGATGACTTTGGAGCGTCCGGTCAACTGTCATTAATAACTGCATCTGCAAGGTGCACCAAAAGATAGGTTGTGTATAATGAAGTGGACACCGTGTCAAAAACAGGGTGAACTTCAATGGTGATACAATGGAAGAGTGTAGATGCAAGGTAGGTGCACCTAAAAAAGTGGCTGTATATACCAGTGCATACACCATCTTTTTATATGCTGAGTATTCCCTCATGACCTGCAGTTTGGCATTCTAGCTCTACATAAACTCAATCAGTTCCTAGAATGATGTCCAGAATAGACTAAATGTCCTGCTGTGAAGTCACATGAAGGTGCAGATGGTTCATGAACATGGAAACTGTCACCCCACCACTCTTAAACGCTCATACGTGTTTTTAATGGCGTGAAGTGCCAATTTCCCAGAATACAAAAAAGTTATTCCCACAGTGGCCTGGTTTCTGATGAATACTTGAACAAACATCACTAACAGCCTCTTAAGTTGTAAGTAGGAACTCTCCTTAGCCACAGTGTCGGAACTGCCTGGGTCCACAGAGCCAACTGATGGCCTGGAGGGAGCCAGAGCCAGATTACTTTCTCCAATATCAGCAGGCCTTAAGAGTCCACATGGCTGCCTGATTCTACAGGGAGCACCACTGAAGTGGCCCATGGACACACACAGCTCCTAATTATAATAGTTAATCTTCGAATATAACATATACTGGCACCTTGGAGCACCTTTGGTGCTTAGTAGCAGCAAATGTTGATAAAAACTGTGATAATGCACCAGAAAGACTGTTCTCTTTGAACAGAGGAATCTTTTGCCCAAAAAATTGCACATGTTCCACCAGAATGATTGCAGTGCAGACAAGAGAAACTACTTCACTTATGAGTCCTTGTTTGGATGTGTGTGTGTGTGTGTGTGTGTGTGTGTGTGTATGTTTGTTGCAGAGTCTGACAGCATCTGGAAGGAAAGACCTGCGGAATCTCTCCTTCCCACACCGTAGGTGCAGCAGCTGCCACTGAAGCTGCTTAGCCCCCATTCTCTTGTCACTCACCACCACTGGGTCCAGAGGGCATCCTGGAACAGAGCTGGGCCTCTGGATCAGCCTGTCCAGTTTCTTTCTGTAAAAGCTGTACAGACAAAGAATTCTAAAATGTGGCATTTTGAATTTGCATGTCGTCTGGTGTCTTAAATTAGGCAGAAACTTTGCAACCACTAATTTGTGTTTTTGCATTTAACGCCAGGCCTAGTATTGCCTCATCTATACTCACACGAAGCCTCACTTTGCATATGCCATTCATTTATCTGTCTATAAGACAAAGTGGATCTTAGGTGCGTTATTGTGCTCCTGGTTAAGCAACATAATGGGCTTTGGTGAACTCCTCTGCAAATTAATTGCGTTAGGTGTAATGGTGGGCACTGGTGTGGTGTGGAACTCCTTTAACCTTGTAATGACTATCCAAAAACAGCGGAAGACTACAAGCGTTCAAACCACGGGCCTCATCATAATCTCCATCTCCATCAGCAACATAACTCTGGTACTGTCCTGTTTCGTTATTATGGTGTCTATTACCCTGAATCCAGTGATTTTATGCAATGTGATAACCAAACCTCAATACCTGACCATGTTGTATCTGTGGCTCAGCAGTAACTGTATGAGCTTTTGGTCCATTGCATGGCTGAGTGTGTTCTACTGTGTGAAAGTTGTGAACTTCTCCAGTGAATGTTTCAGAGTTCTAAAGAGGAATATCTCCTCCATCACCAACTCTGCCCTGCTGCTGAGCTGTCTGGGGTCTTTCCTCTTGTTCTTCCCTTTCTTTACCCTCTACACTCCTGGATCTGAGCCAGTCACTAGGATGGCATATGGTATCAACAGCACCTTGAACACCACAAATGCCACCTATTTTACCTGTAATATTCCCATGTTCGCTCCACCGATTGATACAGATATCTACAGTATGACTTTTCTATGTTTTCTCTGCCCTTTACCTCTGATGATCATGCTACCGGCTTCCCTCAGAATGGTGGTCTATCTGTGTCAGCATGTGTTGACACTTCGTAAGAACCAGACCCAAGTGCAGAGTTTGGACTCCTACCTGACCGTGTGCAAGATAACTGTCTCTCTAGTGGGAGTGTATCTCACCACCCTGATCATTGTGGCATTTTTCTTTATCTTTAAGCTTTTAATGTTAAATGTCACTTTTCTCCTGATAATATTCGGCTTCTCCTTCTATTGCATCATGACTGCTGTCCTCCTGACAGCTTCCGAAACATATCTGAAAAAGAAGTTCTGGAGATTGTGTTGTTTTAAGAAATTCCTGGGACAAATCCAAGACAAGCCATAGGTATCTTCGGGCAATTAAAAGTTAATGCTTTGGTTCATCCCTGCTGTTTAAGGGTGGAAGGGTTTCATGTAGTCTTCAGAATGATTGAGATTTTTTTTTTCTTTTGTAAAACTGAATGCATCTAGCAAGCCCCTCTTTGTCAAACTGGAACATTTACTTCCATCATCTAAAGCAGAATTAATGTATATAAAAAGGTTAAAGAATCTGAAACCTCATTTGTGTAATTAAAAGAAACAACTATTTATGGTCAAATTAAAGGTATGCAGTAGTAGCAACAAAGTTTTAATCACAAGGTCCAAAATGTGGATAACTGTGGATCTACATGCTCAAGTAACTTCAAGCCCTCCAACAGAAATAACACACCCATCATGTCCAAGTTTAAAAGTATGGATGTTAGAGTTCTTGAGGAAATAGTGCTTCATCTTAAACCATCTACATGTTCCCTGGACATTCTACTTACAAGCTTTTTAAACGTGTTTTAATAGCTTAGCATAGGACTGCTTGCATAGTGTGAATGGCTCTCTAAACTTCCGGCACTATTGAAAACCAGAGCAATTCAACTCCTTCTGAAGAAACATTAAGGTTAAGGTAGTAAATGGTGTTTGCCTGAATACAGATGCAGGTAAAATAACGTACTGGTGCTGTTAGATCTGAGTGCAGCCTTTGATACTGTTGACCATAACATTCCACTAAAAGACTTGAAAACTGGGCTGGGCTCTCAGGTATGGGCTTTTGGCAGTTTAGGTCATATTTGGATGGCAGGGGTTACTTTTGTCTCTATCGCCACACATGCAGTGAGAAAACAGCCAGGCCATATGGAGTCCCTCAAGGGTCCATTCTTAGACCGGTCCTGTTCAACCTGTACATGCTTCCACTATGTCAAATTCTTAAAGAGAAAGATGTTCCTATCAACTATGCAGTTGACTCTCAGATTTATCATCTCTTTCACAAAGTGACTTAGATTCATTGTGTCTGTGCCTCGATAAAGTACATAATTGGATCTATATAAACTTTCTCCAATCAAATAATGACAAAATGGAGATTATCCTAATAAAGAGGGAATTCTTAGCGCCCACCTGGAAAAACCCATTGGCGTGATCACGGATGGAGACCTTAGTTTTGGTGATCACATCAAACCTGTAACAAAGTCAGCATTCTGGCACCCTAAAATCTGTAATATTCTCCTCACTGGGATTCTCAAAAAGTCAATTACAGCTCTGGCTCATTCAAAATGCTGCTGCCAGATTTTTAACCAAAACCAAGAAAAGAGAGCACATCACTCCAGTTCTCAGGTCTTTGCAGTGGCTCCCAGTTTAGTACAAAAGAATTACTCTTCATGTGCAAGTAGCTTAATGGGATGTTTGAAGTATATATTCCTGGTGGGTCTGCTCAGCTAGTGGTGAGAACACATGAAACTAATCCTGGTAAAATGGTGTTTAGTCTCTATGCAGCTCGCTGCTGGAACAAACTGCCTATCAATATCAAATCTGCAGCAACTGTAGCTTTAACAACCTTTAAAACCTGCATTATTCTCCTCTGCCTCCTTTTAAACATTTGCATTTCTATTGCACTTTCAAGTTTCTTTTATGTATGCTTTTATTTTCTATTATTGTATCTTACTCTATTTTATTCTGTTTCTGTAAAGCACATTGAATGACCTTTTAGTGTATGTACTTGTATAAATAAACTTAAAGAAAATATACTTACATATTTCTATGATATAAAGGTGTGTTTTTCTGGATAATCATGTTTGTTTGCCTACAAAGTTCTGCATGAGAAGACATTAATTCTATTGATTATTCACACTGAAAATATGAAGGAAAAAATTCCCACTGAAGTAAATTTTACATAAGAAAGCAAAAGTGTAAAACGTCTCATTGGCATGCCATTTACTACTTTGTGGACTCTCCCCTTACCAAAGTAATACCGAGTCTTCCCCTGTAATGCTGAATTTTCCTTTCTTTTTAAAACCTGCCGAATTAGTGTTTAAGATTAAGGGATTTCACACTCATGCCTTTAATCCACTTTTATGGTAAAATTAAGGGTTTGGTTCGCAAATGAATTGTCTTTTCATTCAAATTAAGGGGTTTGATGTATTTTCAGGGGTAAAGCACATTTTAACTCTGCTAGAGGCTTTGTTTTTTGGTTACACAGGGAGTCCTGCTGGGTCTGGTGGAGCCATTGCATTTTAGGAATTTTAAACTGAAATCTTTTTTTTTGTTTAAAGTCTCAGCAGAGACCTCATCCGATTTTTAAGTAATTATAAACAAAACAAGTTAAATTTGTTCCCCTTACCTTTGTTAAATCACATTTATGAATAGAAATGCCACTCACTTTTCTTAAGCTAAAAACTGAAAAACGGGTCCCATAGACTGGAAGACCTTACAAGGGTTAAGTGTTTTGTAGTGTATTCTTCCACAAGGTTGAGATGACAGTAAAGTTCACTTTGACTAACCACGAGGCCACCAGCCGCCCTCTAGCTCTCATCATCGTCACTGGAGAAACTCACCATTCCACAGTATAACTATTTTGTTGATTTCCACGATTGAATGATGCAGACGTTTGAAAAAGATGAGAGCAAAAAAATTGGACAGGTGGGTGAAGACCTGGTTAATGGGTCGATTGCTCCTGCCGGTGGCGCCCGTGAGTGGCGGAGTGTTTTGCCCAGAGTCCCAGAGAAGAAGCGGCCTGAGTGGAGAGGCGGTTGCTGGGGCTGAAAACAAAACAAAACAGAAACAGAGAAATGAGATGATAAAGAGATGATAAACCCGAACAGAGGCGTTTACGGGTCAGACTTTCCGTGTCAGGGATGAAGAACAAAAGGGGGAAGTCTGCGAGGTTTGGAAGTAGCAGAAAGAAAGGTGAGGGAGGAGATAAATCCTAGAGTTTCTAGGATCCGTTGGACTTTGTTGACACTTGGAGCCCTGCATTGTAGATCAGTGTAGCGAAATAAATCTTCGTAATTTTACTGTCATTGTTTTAACGAAGTTGCCAGTTTCTGTATGGTTCTGGATTAATCACTGTTACTGAGTCTTCCGGAGTCTTCCCTGAGGTTTTAGCAGGATTAGTAGGGTTAAAGGAGCCGTTGGGCTTTGCTGACAGCTAAATCAGAACCAGAATCAGAAAAGTTTATTGGTCCTTTAGGCAATTGCTCATGTTATGGCTAAAAAACATAGAGACAAGAACAGTATATAGTCTAAATAAATGTAAAGGAAATCTGTAGAAAACTCCACGTCAGTGCTGTTAATACTAAAGACAGGTAACACTGTTAAGGGAAAACTAACGACACAGATGGTAGTTAGAAGTATGTTATTGCACTTAGAGATCAGTAGTATATAAGAAATATTGATATAAGTACTGATAAAGCCCTGCATTCCAGATCTGCAGTGTACAACAACGTCGCCAGACTCCCTTAACTAGATTATTCTGAGTATCCCCTGTATACTGTTTAGGAAATAAGCCGAGGTGACCGATGTCTTAGGTTTTAGCAGGATTACTAGGTTTAAAGAAGCCACTGGGCGTTATTGACAACTGAATCAGAAAGCTTCATAGATTCTGGAGGAAATTGCTTATGTTATGACTGCACAAACAAGGAGTGCAGAACAATATAAAATATTGTCTAAATAAATCTAAAATAAAAACTTTGTAGAATAAAAACTCAGTATGAAGTTTATACAAATAGTGGTTAGCATGTTAATTTTAATTCCTTAACCTTTATATTCACACGTGAACACACCACAGCACAGTGACTTTCTTTCTCTGCATTGTGAAGCAGTGCCCAGGCGTGATTGGCGTGATCACGGATGGAGACCTTAGTTTTGGTGATCACATCAAACCTGTAACAAAGTCAGCATTCTGGCACCCTAAAATCTGTAATATTCTCCTCACTGGGATTCTCAAAAAGTCAATTACAGCTCTGGCTCATTCAAAATGCTGCTGCCAGATTTTTAACCAAAACCAAGAAAAGAGAGCACATCACTCCAGTTCTCAGGTCTTTGCAGTGGCTCCCAGTTTAGTACAAAAGAATTACTCTTCATGTGCAAGTAGCTTAATGGGATGTTTGAAGTATATATTCCTGGTGGGTCTGCTCAGCTAGTGGTGAGAACACATGAAACTAATCCTGGTAAAATGGTGTTTAGTCTCTATGCAGCTCGCTGCTGGAACAAACTGCCTATCAATATCAAATCTGCAGCAACTGTAGCTTTAACAACCTTTAAAACCTGCATTATTCTCCTCTGCCTCCTTTTAAACATTTGCATTTCTATTGCACTTTCAAGTTTCTTTTATGTATGCTTTTATTTTCTATTATTGTATCTTACTCTATTTTATTCTGTTTCTGTAAAGCACATTGAATGACCTTTTAGTGTATGTACTTGTATAAATAAACTTAAAGAAAATATACTTACATATTTCTATGATATAAAGGTGTGTTTTTCTGGATAATCATGTTTGTTTGCCTACAAAGTTCTGCATGAGAAGACATTAATTCTATTGATTATTCACACTGAAAATATGAAGGAAAAAATTCCCACTGAAGTAAATTTTACATAAGAAAGCAAAAGTGTAAAACGTCTCATTGGCATGCCATTTACTACTTTGTGGACTCTCCCCTTACCAAAGTAATACCGAGTCTTCCCCTGTAATGCTGAATTTTCCTTTCTTTTTAAAACCTGCCGAATTAGTGTTTAAGATTAAGGGATTTCACACTCATGCCTTTAATCCACTTTTATGGTAAAATTAAGGGTTTGGTTCGCAAATGAATTGTCTTTTCATTCAAATTAAGGGGTTTGATGTATTTTCAGGGGTAAAGCACATTTTAACTCTGCTAGAGGCTTTGTTTTTTGGTTACACAGGGAGTCCTGCTGGGTCTGGTGGAGCCATTGCATTTTAGGAATTTTAAACTGAAATCTTTTTTTTTGTTTAAAGTCTCAGCAGAGACCTCATCCGATTTTTAAGTAATTATAAACAAAACAAGTTAAATTTGTTCCCCTTACCTTTGTTAAATCACATTTATGAATAGAAATGCCACTCACTTTTCTTAAGCTAAAAACTGAAAAACGGGTCCCATAGACTGGAAGACCTTACAAGGGTTAAGTGTTTTGTAGTGTATTCTTCCACAAGGTTGAGATGACAGTAAAGTTCACTTTGACTAACCACGAGGCCACCAGCCGCCCTCTAGCTCTCATCATCGTCACTGGAGAAACTCACCATTCCACAGTATAACTATTTTGTTGATTTCCACGATTGAATGATGCAGACGTTTGAAAAAGATGAGAGCAAAAAAATTGGACAGGTGGGTGAAGACCTGGTTAATGGGTCGATTGCTCCTGCCGGTGGCGCCCGTGAGTGGCGGAGTGTTTTGCCCAGAGTCCCAGAGAAGAAGCGGCCTGAGTGGAGAGGCGGTTGCTGGGGCTGAAAACAAAACAAAACAGAAACAGAGAAATGAGATGATAAAGAGATGATAAACCCGAACAGAGGCGTTTACGGGTCAGACTTTCCGTGTCAGGGATGAAGAACAAAAGGGGGAAGTCTGCGAGGTTTGGAAGTAGCAGAAAGAAAGGTGAGGGAGGAGATAAATCCTAGAGTTTCTAGGATCCGTTGGACTTTGTTGACACTTGGAGCCCTGCATTGTAGATCAGTGTAGCGAAATAAATCTTCGTAATTTTACTGTCATTGTTTTAACGAAGTTGCCAGTTTCTGTATGGTTCTGGATTAATCACTGTTACTGAGTCTTCCGGAGTCTTCCCTGAGGTTTTAGCAGGATTAGTAGGGTTAAAGGAGCCGTTGGGCTTTGCTGACAGCTAAATCAGAACCAGAATCAGAAAAGTTTATTGGTCCTTTAGGCAATTGCTCATGTTATGGCTAAAAAACATAGAGACAAGAACAGTATATAGTCTAAATAAATGTAAAGGAAATCTGTAGAAAACTCCACGTCAGTGCTGTTAATACTAAAGACAGGTAACACTGTTAAGGGAAAACTAACGACACAGATGGTAGTTAGAAGTATGTTATTGCACTTAGAGATCAGTAGTATATAAGAAATATTGATATAAGTACTGATAAAGCCCTGCATTCCAGATCTGCAGTGTACAACAACGTCGCCAGACTCCCTTAACTAGATTATTCTGAGTATCCCCTGTATACTGTTTAGGAAATAAGCCGAGGTGACCGATGTCTTAGGTTTTAGCAGGATTACTAGGTTTAAAGAAGCCACTGGGCGTTATTGACAACTGAATCAGAAAGCTTCATAGATTCTGGAGGAAATTGCTTATGTTATGACTGCACAAACAAGGAGTGCAGAACAATATAAAATATTGTCTAAATAAATCTAAAATAAAAACTTTGTAGAATAAAAACTCAGTATGAAGTTTATACAAATAGTGGTTAGCATGTTAATTTTAATTCCTTAACCTTTATATTCACACGTGAACACACCACAGCACAGTGACTTTCTTTCTCTGCATTGTGAAGCAGTGCCCAGGGAGCAGTGTGTGGGGACGGTACCTTGCTCAAGGGTACCCCAACCTTTTGATTGCAGGTCCAGCGCCCTAACCACTAGGCCACCCAGCTGCCCTGTTTGTGCAATAGAGAATAAGAAAAGAGATCTGTAGTATAGAAGTAGTGATATTTTACATCGTGAGACTGTTGTACATAAGATATTGCACATAATGAAATGAAAAAAGATGATCAGAATCAGAAAACTGTTTCTTATGTTATGACTACACCGATACACAGAGACAAGAAAAAAACAGAACTATTTAAACAGAGCATTAAAGTATTGGAAGGATTACAGGATAACAAGGTTTTGGTTCTTACCATAGTAACAATAGCACCTTTTTATAGTAGTTTTTTCTTTGTTGTTCTGTGCCCTGTGGCATATGAAACCTGGCATTTGTAGTGTTGACTGCCACTAAAATTTCATAGAAATTGATTACATATAATTAAGCCTATTTATTATAGTATTTAGAATATTTTGATTCAAAGAGGATGCTCATGAGTGGAAACAAGAGAATAAGAATTTGCTTTTATTGCTACATATACATCTCTGGGGAAAAAATAAGAGACTAGTGCAAAAATGTTCAGGTTTCATAATTTATAGGTGCAAATATTGAACTAAACAGCTTTACCATCTTTTCCATATTAGAACAGCTGAGAAAACATCAAAATAATAGAAATGATGCAGTGTTTACACAACTTGAATCTTAAACAAAATGGCAATAATTACCTTTGAGGAACTTCCAGTAGTGTTTACCATCCAACTGGTCTCAGTGTGAGAGGAGAGAGTTGATTACAGCAGTGTTTTATACTTTTCCTCATTAAATAAGATGTGATTCAGCTGATCACTAATCAGTCCCTCATAAAGCAGAATGAGGTGTTTGTGGAGGAATTTATCAGACACTGGACTGGAATGGGTTCACACTCAGAGGGACGCTGATTTAGAAATAAATTGTAGCGTCTGTATTCTTCTGGAGCTGCATGTTTTGTGGCTGATTGTTGTAAAGGTTTTTTTGTTTTACATGAAAAATGTCTGCCCAAATAACAGCCTTTAGTCAAGTAGCTGTTTTACTTGTTGAAATTCAAAAACTGACCTCAGCTCTTGCTGATATTGTTTTCCAGTCATCAGTGATGTTTCTCCAGCCACAAGCGTTCCTCCTCTTGTGGAGGGCCAGGTCCGGTGTTTCCTCAGGGTCACCGTGAGCAGGGTGTTGTGGACGATAAACAAGCCTCCCTCTCAGACCGTGGTCCGTTTACGATGGTGGGGTGAGTCGACTCGGGGGACCCTGTTCCGTCCCAGAGACGGATCCCGCACTCGACAGGACGATGTTAAATCCACAAGTCGTTTTCCAGTTCGATGTGGACCAAAGCAGTTTACTTCATATTTGACAGGTAATAAAATCAGATTTTTATGAACATTCATAGAAATTGCACATTTTCTTGATATAAAATGACAACCTCATATTTTAAACATCATACATTCACTTTTCATAGATCACAGACTCTTAAATAATCTTGCAAATTATGCAACTTGTACCTAATTAAATTACAAAAAGTGGAATTTAATTAAAAAAAAAAATGAAAAATGTGTTATTTTAAGTGCTGTACATTTTTTCCAATCTTGTTTTATAAACATGTCGGCTTCTGTGTGATTCACAGATATGGGTTCCTTGGTTTTGGATGTTCTCACAAATCCAGAAAACTTGCCCATAGCCCGGGTTCAGATTGCTGGAATTGCTGGATTGTCCTTCTCTCACTCCATTGGTGGATTTTTTACACTTGTCTCACCAACATCGGAAAAACTTGGGGAACTTCAGGCAAGGAAATAGTTTTCTAATTTTCAATGTCTAGGAACTTTATTTTGCCAGAACATTTAGATTGTGCTCTTATCCAGAGAGATTTACAATTGAATCAAGTTACAAAATGTAGGTGATAGTAGCATTAGGGGTTTTGATGGTTTAGTGCAGTGTGTTTGATAAGGCAAGGAATTAAACCTCAGTCTACTGTGTGGAGGACAGTGATGTTGCCCACTACCCTACAACAGCCTTTATTTTTCTCTTGCACAAGTAAGATAAGATAAGATAAACCCTTTATTAGTCCCACAAGTAGAATATTTGCTTTACTAAATAAGAAAGCAGACAGAACAAAAGTAAGATCAGCAAAATATTAGAATAAAAACTATACCACAACAATACAGTATAAACAAGTTGCACATTTTGCATCAGAAATATTGCACACATGAGAAACTTCCACTTATCAGTCCACAGTGTTTGGAAGTCTGTGTGTGGTCAACTGTAAGGTGTTGGTTGTAAAGTCTAGAACAATAACAAGTTACATTAAATGTGAGCTCTTAGGATTAAGTATGCAGATTACAGAGCTTCAGGTACCTGCTATATAATTTACTTTGTGTTCTTACTGTAGGTCACCCTTGTTCTTGAGCCGCTGACAGACACTTATGACAGCAGCAGCTCAGTGCCGACCACAGACATTAGTGTTGATGCCACATCATCTGTTTCTGGACTGATATCTGACCAGAACATGCCGGCACCCCCAGTGTCCCAGATTGGCCCAAGCAAAAGTGGGAAGAAAACCCTTGGAGACAGTTCCAACAGCACACCAAGGTTTGGGTGTAATGATTTCAATACATACTGAAAAATGGATTTTGAAACACTGTATTAAAATTGTAACTGTATTGCCAATAGGTACTTAACTTTTTTCTGAAAGATTTTCATTGATCCTTGCTTACTTCAAAAAAACCCCAAAAACTCTTCCTTACTCTTGTCCTAACTATTGACTTTTCTATGACTTTTCTATATGTGCACATATTGTTTGAAAGGAGTTGGTTAGGTATTGTTTGACAGATGTTGTTCAGGTGAACTGAATGTGCAGTATTTTGGGTTAAATAGTGGACATGGATTTAAGCTGCTTTACAGGTTTAAACAGTTAAGACTTGAGCACTGATGTACATCGCTCTGTATAAGAGCGTCAGCCAAATGCTGTAAATGATTCTATTCAGAAGTTTTATTGTCATAAACATAAAACTGTTACACTATGATCATGAAATTCTTCTGGCTACATTACTCCCATAACTTCAGTAAGAAAAGTAAGACTAAAAAATAAATAATATTTTTTTAATAATAAAACAATGTGTTGTGCAATGTGCAAAAATCAAAGTCCAGGAATAGAGGCATGGGTCACTGTTCGGGAGCCTAATGGCCTGTGGGTAGAAGTTCTTAAACAGTCTGGATGTACGGGATTTCACACCCCTGTTGAGCCGACCTGCTGGCAGGAGTGTGAACAGACTGTTGTGGATGGGTTTTGTCTTTGATAATGTTGCGGGCCCTCCTGATGAACCTGGTGGTGTAGGTGTCCGTGAGTGATGGGAGGGTTGCTCCAGACATGGATTGTTCAGTTTTTGTCACACGTTGGAGAGCCTCCTGTCCTGAGCGGAACATTTGTCAATAATCAAAACGTCATCTGGGTGCATCTTACTAGAATGCAGTAGGTGTGTGTATGGGGGCAATGAAGGGTTCTAATTGCTGGGCTTTTTATTATTTATGCATGTCCTGATAAACATTTTATATCAACTATCTTATTTTTTATCACTGTTTTTGTCACAATAATAAAACAAAGTTTATTTTAGAGGCTAAGATTTATATATCCTATATATACTGTTGGACAGCAGCACAGCAGGCATTGAAAGTTCTTTATCTGAGCCAAACCAGTCAGTATCTGCATGAAATTAGAGCTCATTTGTAACATTTTAAACATACGAAATGTTATATTTAATATAGTTGAGTCAGACATGATAGTAGGTGCTTCTTTACGCCACTGTGGAACATGCATGTAAGGTGTGCGCCAGTCACATATTAACCTTAATATAATATAACATAAACACAAGGTACATTTTCAGCCATTTTTTGCTGTACTGAAAAATGTATTGACATTTTCACATCAGACTGGATTTTGAATGACCGATCATGTTACACCCCTACTTTGTGTATAGTTTGTCTTTTTTTAATGACTGATGTTTTGGCATTTTTTACCAAAATGATCAGAAGGGCATTTGTTCAGTGTAGCAAGATAAACTTGGGTAGATATAGAGGATAGCTGCTTATTTGACTTCATTTTAAATGGTTCTTATAAGAATGACGACATTGATTTTTTTTAACATTTCTGCAAAATTCAGTATTTGTGACTTAAAACTAATTCAGAGGAGTTTGATTTGGTTTCTTTACATTATTATTGAGAGGCAGGGATGGCAGGTATAACAAGCAGAGACATTTTATGTCCACTTTTGTACACAGTTTTGTATGTAAAGTGGATGGGCAGCTGGTAGCCTAGTGGTTAGGACATTCGTCCTGTGATCAGGAAGTTGTGGGTTTGATTCCCAAGACCGCAAGAAACCTCTGAGGTATCCCAGGCGCTGTGTTCCTAGCTGCCCATTGCTTCACTTGATGAATGGGTTAAACGCAGAGGAAGTATTTTGTGCTGTTCACACTGTGTGATGTGGCATGTTCACATATGACCGAACTGTTACTTTCACTTTGAATGGTACATCTGAAAAGTGTAGAACCTTTTTACACTTTTTAGCTTCTATTTGGCCTTGTAAAGCCTCGTGTGTGCCTGTCCTCCTTGAGTGTATTTACAAAATATATGTTTTTGTCCAAAATCATCTCAGTCTCGTTTCATAAAACAATGCCTCAGGCAGCAGGAAATGTACCTGTAAGCATTTAGTGTGATTTAGTTTTCTTTGAGGTAGTTTTAGTGGGTGTCTGGTTCCTGTTACCACCGTTGTGAAAAATGTTGACTCAGTGTGTTTCTCTTGAATAGTACATTATGTTGAACCACTTTAAAATAACTTTCTTTGCATCCTGTCTGTTTTATTATGCAGACGTTTTTGAATAATTATGCACAATTTTCATGGAATTCCACTTTAAAAAAGCCTTTCGCAATACTCAGTATTTTACTCATGCTTTGTGATTGTTGTTTTAGAGGGAAGGGTCACCTTTACTTTGAAGAAAGAGGAAACATACAACCACTCCAGAGCCATTCACCCTGTAACGCCGACGATATTGTGAACCAAAAACTGCGATCTGGTGCATCTCATGCTGGAGTAGAAGCTGCAGTTTCCACTGACGTGCAAGAGACGAAAGAACCGAATGTCCACTTGGGCCTGGGAGACGATCCAGCATCTGTTGACCTTCTCTCTGGTACGATAAACACGTTATATCTGTCATAATAACCTGACAGTATCCTATTACAGGGGCTCCTTGGGTTACAACAGTCTCGACATCCAACATTTCGAGTTTACGACGCTCACTCTCATACAAACTTTTTAAAATTGAGACATGAGCGTTTTACACCGTTAGCGTCATACTTTCGAACTACGTAGTTTGGTTGCGGGGGCGGAAGAATATGCAGTAATGCGGCGTATCAGTAAGGGAGTTGGTGCCTACAATACAATGTACAAGTATAGTATAGTTCTTTTCCTTTTTCTGGAGTTTAGTTGTGTTTTTATATTCTACATTATGATTTTACTGTGTTAGGATCGGTAAGTAACTAAGGCTAGAGTGTGTTTCGATTAACACCAAAACGGAACGGATCTATGTCGTACGACCATTCACTTCCACAATATGTGTTTTAGAGGCGCCCGGTTCACTTCACCACCACCATATACGGTTTAAAGATATCTTGTTCCATTCACCGCCACTATATGTGGTTTAAAGGCGTCTGGTTCCATTCACCACTGCTATATTTGTGTTAAAGGCGTCTGGTTCCATTCACCACTGCTATATTTGTGGTAAAGGCGTGTCGCGGCAAGTGAGAATCATCAAACAGACAAAGTTTTCTTCGCTCAAAATAGTAAGCTTTTATTATAAAAAGAAAACATTTGCCAAATGGAGAGAGCGTTATTCACGAACCCAGGGCAGTCCTGAATTCTGAAGTTCCCTCTGAAGACGTACAGTCATGGTCCAAGCTTTATAC